>JAESVK010000754.1:0-15808 GCA_017140935.1 Hamamelis virginiana
GTAACTTTCCAATCCACTCTTTCGCTCTTTTACAGGTAAAGAAGATAAGTCTCGTTCCTACGAGGACTTTCTTATATGAGGATTTGATCTTTTGGCCAATGTAAAATGAGTATTTTGAAAAATTGATCGTTGGATTTAATATTCTTCAGGCATGCCAAAAATTATATGAGGACTTGACCTTTTGGCCAATGTAAAATGAGTATTTTGAAAAATTGATCGTTGGATTTAATATTCTTCAGGCATGCCAAAAATTATAGTGATCGAACCACTAGTTTCTTAAATACAGACTATGAAAAATTAAATACCTATATAATACTTACAGTTTGTATTTAAGAAACCAGTAGTTCGATCACTGTAATTTTTTGCATGCTTGTCATACACAGGAAAAATATTAAATCCAACTGTCAGTTTTTTTAAAATACTCATTTTACATTGCCCAAAAGGCCAAGTCCTCATATAAAGAAGTCCTCACAGGAACGAGACTATATATATATATATATATGTTCTTATTAGGGGTACCTGACTTTAATTAAAGTCAGTTAAGACTATTGAGCCCTTGGATTGAAATCTTGAGATGAATCATCCATTAAGTGAATGGAAATCTGAGGGCTTATGTTCTTAACTAACTTTAACTAAAGTCAGGTACCTTGACTAGATCAGCTCTCTCTATATATATATATAACTTCTAATATGAGGTGCACCTGATGCTTCTTGCATCAAATGTCCTCATGTCTGCCAAAAATCACAGTGATCAAACGGTTGTTTTTTGAAAAATGTAATTTTGAAAAACTATTACTTTTTTGTTCTTTAAAATGTTATCATTTTTTAGCAGTCAGTTTTCTCATAAACCAACTATTGGATCACTGTAATTTTTGGTAGGCATGACATACATTATAAGGGTATCTAATGTAACGGTCAATTTTCCAAAATTTACAGTGCAAGTGGCTTTACAAGAGAGCACCTGATGCAAGATGCATCAGGTGCACCTGACCATAGCACCTCCGTGTGTGTATATTAGATGGAATGTCATAAAATGTGCAATGTCATTCATCCGAAGCATTTCATTCATTAGTGATTAGTAAGATGAATATAAGCAATCTTGTAAGGATTCCAATTTGACTCTCTAAAGTCCTCTTTAATTCTTCCTCAAACATGAGTATCAATTTGAATAAATTTGAGTAAAAATTTTAATTTGGTATGGAACTCTTCGATCATTTACTCAAATATGTCACAAGTCACAAGAGAGAGGAAGTGAGTAAAAGAGAGAGAGAGAGAGAGAGAGAGCGCTCTTCACGAAAATAGAAGAGAGTGAGAGCAAAAACAGAGCAAAAAATCAAAGAAAGCAGAGCTTCACTAATGTCCATTTCTTTCTTTGAGAGAGAGAACAGGATAATGAAAGGGCAATAAATCACAAAGACCCGTTTGGTTCCAGAGAAAGTGGTGGTAGTGAATGGTGATGATGAGAGCAACATAGTGAACGGGATTCATTTTCATAACTTCAATAGCAGTTTAATAAGGCCATTAAAATTCGTCAAATTCTCTCTCTCTCTCTCTCTCTCAATGAACTTGAATGATGAGCAAAGAAGTGGGAAGGAAGGAGGCGCAGTACATATCAGTCTCTTTATGGTGGCCACCTCTGTATTGGTAACTAAGATTCTTTTCGGAGCAACGGCAATTTTGAAATTTTGGAAATGATATATCATAAATGCTAATGTGTATTCTGATTTAGTTTCGATTAAGCTGTCATGTGAAATTTCAATTTTAAAGAGTTCCATTCAAAATATATATTCTAGTTTGAAGACATTTGTCAGATTGCTTTCAATTTCTAGTCACTTAAGCTTGGCTGTTTGCTCTTACATACTCTTTATTTGTGTTTATGATATCACAACCCTCATATCTAAGAGAGAGAGAGAGAGAGAGAGAGAGAGAGAAAGAAGAAAACATTAGAAACAGAGAGGAGGAAAAAGAAATTGGGTGGTGTGATGGGGTATGGTGTTTCACGTGGGTGTTTGGGATTGTGCAACTTTACAGCCCCTTTGATTATTCTTCCGTTCCTTTTCCATCTCTCTCTCTCTCTCTCTCTCTGTCTCTCTCTCTCTCTCTGTCTCTCTCTCTGTCTATGGGTGAAGTTTGAGTGTGATTGATTGGTGCTGTTGATTGATAGTGGTGGATGGGTTCCCACCGGGAGGGTACCAACCACGGTGGTGGGAAGATTGGTTAATGGTGGTAAAATGATGAGAGCGACTCCAATGGTTGGATCCATTTTTTTGGATTCAAATTCATTTTTTCAATGCATAGCCATTTGGATAGTGCTCTAGTGGTGGTGCATCCATTTTTTGTCCTCTCTCTATCTCTCTTTTTCCCCAAATCAATTACAAGTTTTTATGCACTTTTACATGTCTTGGAGAAAAATAGATTTGGCTAAACTTGGATCCAAATTTGAATAAACTTTTAGATCCAATCCATTTTAAATTGGCTTTTGAACCCACCATTGGAGTAAGGATGTTTGCATCTGGGTTCAAAAAATGGATTTGAATCCACCATTGGAGTTGCTCTTATAAGGTGGGTTCTAGAGAGAGAGGGGGGGAGAGGGGAATTAGTCTTGATTGGCTCCATGAAACCAACATATCAGTAAAAGAGTCATTTTCAAATGTTCAAAACACAATTCATCTAGGTTGGTAATGGCCGTGTATTTAGGGAGTTCCAGTCCAACTGACCATTATGCAGATAACAACTTAGGAGTAGGGCTAGACTCATTGTTTAAGCGATCCAAATGATGCGATTCTCTTCTTTTCTTTTTCGTTAATTTCAAAAGTACCAGTGTCACATCACTCAAGATTAGGCACAATAGTTCTGCCTCATTAAGTGTTAGAAGTCAAGAATGGGCTAGTTGAAGAGACATGTCCCCATTGATGATGTTCATAATTTGACTATCAATTGGCACAGCTAGCACAAAAGAGTTCCAGGACAAATGTCAAGGTTGTTGAAGAAATTCTTTGCATCAAGGGGACATGGACCATAAGATCTTGCTAAGAAGACCACAATTTCCTCCTGAGGCTAATTTTGTTGGTTGAAGAAGTTCACATATCACACTAATCCTAATAGAATGCAGATTCCAACCAAACAGTGAAGGGATTTAAGATATTATAGCAAGAAGTGAGAATGTGAGCATGTCTTTTATGAATTAGTGATTAAGAACTGTTCTAGGTACAAGTGATTAAAAAACCTCATTGCAATTAATAGTCACTAGGAAATTAGGAATAATGGATAGGATTGTTCAAAAGAGAAAATTTAAAGGTGGGAATGTCCAGAGGGACATTCCTATGGACTCAAGCTGCCCCGTTATTATGAGCTTGATAGGGAACTTTATGTTTCTCACTACCGATGCTAGCTGAGATTATGATTTCTGGGCTAAATATTCTAAACCATGATGCATCTGAACCAGGGCTAGACATGTAAGATCCATGCCCAATTTATGTGACACTACTGCTATCTAGTCATATCGTATCATTGCTGTGGTTCTAGAGACTAATCTGCAACCCCAGTACGGACCTACTACCAAGTGCAACAAAAAATTTGGATTAGATCCAGCACAGGAACAGGTTTATTGTGGATAAAGGATTTGATCCGTATCTATGTTAAGGAGTTATCTATAAGTATAGCATCTGCCAAAGGAGTTATCCAATACTGACCCAACTTCAGCCTCATAGATTGTTCAGAATCCAATTCATGGGGAAAAGAAAACTGATAGAAGAGAATAGAAAGATAAAAAGAGGGGGGAAAAGAATATATACATGATATTAAAAACAAATGCAATTCAAACAGTAAAATACATTAAGTAAATTAATAATAGGCAATTCCTTAAAGAACTTCACTTATAATTCTTGCTTCCTCCATGGATTCAAAAAAATAAATTATTGTGTAATGTGGGGAAGAAGGAGAAAAAATTATGCATCTGTAGCTTTATTAAGTTCTCTTAAGGCATACATCTGCTTTTTTCATGTGGAAAATGACGTGTGTCACCTTATATGTAAACATAGTTTGCAGTGAAAGAATATCAAGTTTAGATTTGTATGAAGATACAGAGCAATGCAAGCATAGTTTGCAGCATTATAGGCCAGGTTGGTGGGTGAGAAATGTGAAGCGAAGTCCCACATCGCCTAAGTATGAAAGTAATCTACTCTATATAAGCGTGAGGGCACCCTCACCTCTTGAGCTAGCTTTTGGGGTTGAGTTGAGTTCTACCCAAGACCGTGTAACAAGAAAAAGGTAAATGATGGTACAAATTAGTCTCTTATTCCCTCATGTCTTTCTTCTCTCTACTCAAAACACAGCAAGGATAGCAGCCAGTTTCAATAATAATCTTCTCCTGAAAATTCTAGCTTGATTAAGATTGACAATGATTGATTTTGCAAAATGCTTATAGGTTCAGTTTGTGTGATACCCCTGAAAGCACTTGACCAATACTTTTTTTTTTCTCTTACTCCTTTTCTCCTCAACATTCATATGCTTGTTTCCATTTACAATTGAGGAATCTGGTTATTGCATTGGTGTTTGCTTTTTCTTTCATCTTGTCCACTGGCACTGTAGGAAGAATATGATAGCTCAGATGGTGAAGACCATGCAAAATCAATTCAATCTGAAAGATACAAGATATCTTTCATTCATCACATAAAATGGAGGGGACCGACTATTTCTGCATTTCAAAGGCTATGAAAAAAAATGTTGGCAATGAAGATGCTTGCTAGCTACACACAATTTTACCACCAACCCGCGTCTAAGTTCATTGTCAGCTTGAATGGCTTGTCACTCACTAAGACATACATTAACAAATATTAGCTAATTAATTGATTGCTTGACTACCATCACAGGAAAAGAATAAAGTAAAATGTAATAAAATAAAGTAGAAAAGGAAGGGAATGTAATACCTTTCTTTTTCTGAGATAAAGTAGAAGAATCAGTGGCACCATATATTGGAAAAGTTAAGCATGTTCCTTTCAAACTTTTGCATATAGAGGGAATGCAATAATGATGTCAAAAGTTGAAGTCTCTGCTTAGAATAATTTTTCATGCTTGGGAATTACTTTTGTTACATATATACAAGATCTACTTCTCTGCACTAGTTCTTAGGATGCCGACATTGAAATATTGATTTGACTGAATGTGATGCTCCAACCAACACAGCCAAACCCTTTTAAGAATTCGGATTAACATTGGGACTCTTAACTTTAAGAACACACTTAATCCTGTCCAACTTGTGTGTGAATTGATAGTCAATTCATAATTTCCATGGTTTTATTGCAGCTATGATTTTGAGACACCTAAATTTGCTTATATGTTGTGTGAAATTATTCATAGAGATAATTATCTGGGAAGTATGATAATAACATTATCGATATGACAAGATGCAGGAACAGTTTTGCAGGTTTATTAAGGTTTTGTGATCCATTAATGGTGCAATATCTGCGTCTGTTTTTACTAGTAGTACTTCTGTAATTGGTACTTTAATTTGGACATTATTCTTGTGGCTATAGAAATTTACTTGAATGACTCTGGCACTCAACAATCACTTTCAGCAAACTACTTAATTTGTATTGAACATATGGAAACAGAGTATTTATAAAGCTAATAATTTCATTAAGAGAAAGGAAATAGATTACATTCTTTAGCTACTCGAAATCCACGAACTACTTGCTGCATTAAAAGCGACATAGACTAAATAAATAGCTCAGTAGACTACTACATGAGCCAAGCTTATTCTTCTAATTAACATGGTATTTGAGGGCAGTGAAATTAAGATAAAGTCTGATAAGGCTTCAGCAATGGAATCAGTCCGCCACTTAGGTGGAGGGACATGACTTCATTGGTGGATCCAACTAGCTTTCCATCAATGAACACAGCTGGTACAGGCCCAGAACACCCCATCCTCAATAGGGCTTTCTCCATTTCTCTGCCTTCGGGGTCTTGATCGATCTCGAGTATGACAGGGTTCACCCCAAGTTCTCGAAATAGAATAGTGACAGCATAGCACATGCAACATGAGCTTTTGCTGAAAATCACTACTCCTTTCTCTGAGGACAATCTCATCACCTTTTCCATAGCGACAATCCAAACACAAGAAAAACTTCTCCTGAATATGCACAAAATTCTTTTGTAAAGATAAAAACAGTATGTAGCTGGACAAAGATGAATTAATAATTAGAGAAGTCCTAATTTGGTTGTCTCAAAGTTTATATGTAAACCTCAAAACCATCAGACCGAATCCAAGTTGAACTCGATCTGATGGTAATATTTGGATGGAAATATGAGAAGGAGAAGTGGGAAAGAGAGAGAAGAGTTTGTAGCTTGAGGCTGTTTGAATTTGAGTTCCCAAGTTCCAGTACTATTTATAGAGACAAGTGAGGTTAGACTCCTTTCTCTAAACAAGAACATTCAAAAAGAAGGTGTGCTTTATTTAGATGCTTAAAACTAATATACTTTCCAAGATAGAGACTGCAGTGTTTTGCATAGGTTAAACAAGTTGGTATATTTTCTGCTAACAAGAAACTGAATTTAATGGACATACTTAGTGACTGGTGACTCTATTAACCATTTGATTTATGGACTTAACCATTTGATTTATGGACTTACATTGCTATTTTCAAGATGGTTAGATGAAAAAATTGATCAAGTTATTGTAATCAATTTGATCAGTTTCGTGACACACGTGTAGAGGCTAACGACCGTTCCTTTAACTTAGGCAGATTTTATGAGCTGAGAATGGTACTCTCTATCAGAATACAACAAAAGTATAAAAATTATGATAGAGTGCATGTATGGTCTGTTTCACCAGATTCTCTCAGTCTTCTTTGAATTACAAGGAAGCTAGAAAGATTGCGAATGAGATGGCTTTCGGTGGCTGTGATTCTTCATTTTTGTGCATACCAACTTGCAAGATTCCTCCTCAAGATCTGCACGTGATCATTTCCATTCATATATATTGAGGTGTCACGCTCCATACAGTACTTGTTGCTCACGTGTAAATGAGCATACAAAATGCTCACACATGTGCATAATGAGACTGCAGCCTTTTTCTCTGTTTAAATGAAACAGAGTTCTCCCTTCTCCCTTCTCCCAACAAGCTAGCTAGCCACACACAGCAAAAAGAACAAGCCAACCACAAAATGCACTAGTTGTCGGCAGCACTGTGACATTCCCATGATCATCCATGGGGCATGTAGCTATACATGCATTATTGATTCATGGAGATTTGGAATAATCGTGTGTGTGTGTGTGTGTGTGTGTGTGTGTATACACACACAAAAAATGTTCTTATGAGGGATACCTCATTTTAACTAAAATCAGCTAAGACCCTTGAGTCATTGGATTGGAATCTTGAGATGAATCATACATTAAGTGAAAGGGAATCCAAGGGCTTGTGTTCTTAGCTGATTTTAGTTAAAATGAGGTATAGTTGATAAGATCAGGGGCTCAGGGCTCGTGTATATATATATATATATATATATAGGTGTGTATATCTATGTATATATTTAGGGGATAATGACTAGGCTTCTTTTCTATATGTCAACTCATATAGGACTTGTTACAGTGGAATCACAGATTTAAAAGTTTTGGCTTTTTGGATATGAAGGAATACAGGGGGGGGAGGGAATAAAAAGTTTCCAGAATCACCTTTTTTGTCTCTCCCTTAACCTTAGGCATAGAACCATGCACGTGGCTTGGAAAATAAAAAAATTTAGTATTCACTTAGCAGCTGCCAAGTTAGCTTGCTAAGTGGTGATGAATGATATTGGCTCTTGTAGCAGGGGTCCAGGTTAGGGGTGTGACAGAGCCAGAAAGTAATGAACTAATCATATGATTTTCACTTCCTGTTATAATTGGACTTATAGCCTATATATATATAGAGAGAGAGAGAGAGAGAGAGGTCAAGTTTTTGACCTCAAGATGGTTCAATTTAAATTTAAAATTAAAAAGAAAAAAAAAACTTTGATGTTGATCCATGAACATTTTGTATTGATTTGATAGTCAAAAACAGCATGGTTCAATTGGCTAATGCAATTGTTTCTTGTGATACAGGGGACAGCACTTTGTGTGTGGATAAGTTTGCTCTGTTGGAGCATATTGCTGATTAAAAGGCAATGCATTATAGAAACTTTATTGAGGAGTTTAGCTTGCATGGAAGCAAAAGTCTGCTCAATATTCTCAAGGGAAATATCCTCTGGAATGCTGTCAATTCATGATAATTGATTTGGGAATGTCGAATAATACAGGCCGGATCTCTATATTGGCTTGATACAAAAGAATCCCACAAAGTTAAATGGCCAGACAAGATCTGTAAGTTCTGTTTTATATTGAGTTCTTCATATTTTAAAAGAAAAGGAAGACATTGTACAATGCTCTCAAGAACATTTATAGACTATATATATAGACTATATTCATATTAGTGACCTTTTTTTTTCATACAATATAGTCACCTAACTTTCTAGAGAAAGACTAAGCCCTTGACAGAACATTTGTTTTTATCATGGTATCAAAGCTCTAACGTCTTAATAAAACTACAAACATTAACATGGTGTAGATCTCCGTTCCGACATAAAATGCTAGAACCAGATAGCTCTTGCATCAATAAGCCTTTGTCTTAGAGACCCATCCATGTGGGCAGATATGACATCTTTGGCTGAGCCCACGAGTTTCCCACCTATGAACGCGGCTGGGACTGATGGGTTACACCCTAGAGCTCGCAACGCCCACTCCATTTCCCTGCCATTGGCATCCAAGTCAAGCTCATGAATTGCAGGGCTGGCACCCTGTTCATAAAAGAGTGCCTTGATGCTATGACACATGCAGCATGTGCTCTTAGTGAATATCACTGCAGCCTTCTTATGTACCAAATCATTTACCTTATCCATTTCAACAAGCTTGGTTTGATTTGCAAAGAAATAGAACAAATTCAATATGAACTGAGAGTGATAAACAAAGCTCAAAGGGAAGCGAAGAATTGAGAGAAAATGAGAAAAAATGAGCAGGCTATAGGGTATATATATGAAGCTAGCTCTTGTGTGTATGAGTGAATTCCAAATCTTGGGCTATGGTGCACTTTGAGCTTTCATCACCCCTTATTTATAAGGACTAGAGAGAGTGCTGGATTGGATTGTTTAATAACTTTAATCCAAAAAATAAAAAAATACACAGCAAGGGATAAAAAAGGGAAAGTTCCCTTTAGATTTTCTTTGGATAAGAAAAATGCCCCCTGATGATTTGGTTGACACTTGACACTGACCCTTTTGTGCTATAATCAAGTTGCATCTAGACATCTAGTATTGCTCATAATAATTCATATCCTCATTGATCGAATGTCCGTACTACTAATTATATACAGTGTTGGAAAGATTAAGATTGCAAATTAAATTATTAAGAGAAAACACTTTGGATGTATGGTCGGTTGTGTTTTTAAAAAACATCGTTTTGATTCTTAAAATTTTTTGAAGCTTGTGGGGGTGGGGGTGGGTGGGTGTAGAGGAGGGGGACAAGAAGAGTATTAATTCTTTATTGAGAATAAATCATATTATTCTACTACTTACTCCGAAAGGTCATGCAATTATCCTTTGAAAAAAAAAAAATTGGGTTTAATTAATCCAAGTCTCATTTTAACTTGTTTTATGAAAACACTTCAATAACAATCATAAATCGTAACGATAAATACTTCATTAATTCACTATAATATTGTTCGTTAATTAATTAATGAACAGATGGGTCGATTTAGTTCCATTTCATGGTGACATAAAAAAAAAAAAAAAATCTTTGTTTTTGGTTGTTTTTTCAATCATATATTCATATTTGGTAATTAATTTTTCGCAGTAGTATATTTGGAATCTTCCCTTGGCTGATGTGGAGGAAGATAGAGTCTATCCAATATTTCATTCTCACTTTCTTGCATTGGTCCCATGTCAGATTCATGGTATTAACTAAAAGGTCAAAAATAATTGTAGAAGAAAATCAGGAAATTTAGTAACATTATGCAGAAAACTAACAATATACAATGTTAAATTGAACAAGAAAATTGTCCTTTTTTTAGAAGATTTAGGAGATGTTTGGCAAACTTAATTAAGAACCTGGCCAGCTGAGAATAAGTCTGTTTGGTTTTTATTTAATATTGTTTGGTAAGTACATTTTTTCTGTAGATCAGCTCAATCCTATCCAGAAAATAAGGTATAAACACAGTTTTTTTTCAACCAACTATAAGTTGGTTTACATAAAAACCATATAACAGAAAGAGATCAAAACTAACCAGACCCAGGTTTCGAAGTTCCAAACAGGCCCTTAGGCGATGTTTGGCAGTGAATTTCGAAATAGTTTTCTGAACTGTTTTCAAAGTTCAAAAATAATTTAAAGAAAAAAAAACAGAGTAATTGATTCCCCAATGGGATTACTGTGTAACAATATAAAAATAAAAATAATTGGATTGATTATATCCTTGCAACTTGCAAAGAAGGCAAATGCTAGTAGTTTGAATAAAGAGGAAATAATTGACCCATATATTGCACCACTATCCGAATCTCAGGTCTAAATGCATCTTCTTTTTTGTTCGTGGTCTTTAATATGCAAGAATCCATGGATCAAAAGTTCCCAGAATTTTGCCTTATGCATGCATTTCTGATTGATCGACATGCATATATATGTCGGCCAATTTGAATACATGCATATATGCCCCTTAGACCCTTATGGCATGGCTGATGTACCCATTATGCATTGTGAATGAATACATGCATATATGCCCCTTAGACCCTTATGGCATAGCTGATGTACCCATTATGCATTGTGAATGAATACATGCATATATGCATCATATGCTCTCCATATATGCATGTTGCCCCATTGTATCCATTAATATTTTGGGTACTTTCTTAAGTTGAAATTATATATATATATATACTGTTCCGATCCTATAAGGACGTCCTTACGCTCTTATCGTAAGGACGGCGTAAGGACCTCTTCACTGGGAGAGGTATTTTTGAAAAATCGACCGTTGGATTAGATAATGTTTATATATATGTCATGTCTACCAAAAATCACAGCGATCCAACGGTTGATTTTTTAAAATATAGTCATTTAAACAAGTTGAACAGCATCCAACGGTAAACACTGTCAAAGCGTTTTACGGACAGTATTTTGAAAACCGATTATCGGATCACTGTGATTTTTGGCAAACATGACATTCATAAGAAGATTATCTAATCCAACAGTCGATTTTTCAAAATATTATTCTTATCGCTTCCAGAATGGACGTCCTTACGATAACGAGCGTGAGAAAGTCCTGACAGGATTGGAACCGATATATATATATATATATGGGGCAGGTTGACCTAATGGCATATATCCTTATATTTAGCGAAAACGTTTAGGGTTCGAGTACATGGAAATGTATCGATATTCATTTGTTAGTATTAAGAGACCGGAGGATTTGAAATAAGGATATATTTCTATCGATTGAAAAAGGAAAAAAAATATATATTCACTTGCCATACACATACTTTTTCAAAAAGTTTTATGACCCATTAATGGTCTTTTATATTTTTTTCATGAAGCATGCAGATATATGATTGATGAGTAAATGGGAACTGGAGGCAAATAAATAAATAAATAAGAGGATATATGCTTTTGAATGTTATGGGTAGTAGGGGGAATGTCAACTTGAGAGAGGAGGTGGGGGGAAAGAGATGGGATTGTTGAGAGAGGAGGTGGGGGGAAAGAGATGCCCAATCCCACTCTAATTATATGGGTGGCTGGGTGCATGGGTGCATGGGTGATGCAGTGGGAGGTTACATAAAGTCAAAATTCCATACACTTTAATATCTTTTTAATTCTCATTTATTACATATATCATTGTTTGATAAAATGTTAGAAATGACAGTCTCATGTCAAGCTTGGGCTTGGATTTGAAAAATACTGGAAAGGGTTTTCTATTTACTCCAAAAGTAAGTGATTTGGGCCGCATCATATATAAGGTCACTTCCACAAATTCCTAAGCAAGCAAGAATTCCGTTGACTGGATTCCCATATTTCCCAGCATTTCTCTTTGAATTTAGTAACATATTTCTTAACAAATTGTTTAGCTCTTCTCTAGGACATTAGGAATTATCATACAAAGGGGAGAATTCAAGCCATATATAATTAATTTGCAAGACAATGGAACAATCTTTGCTCACCTAAATATGTTAAATAACCTACACTTTCAAGATCTAGCTTAACATTTCATGGGAAGTGCGGATCAAACGTCATTAGAATCCCCACTAAAAAGAGAAATTATTCCGTTTAATTGGGCATATGTGGCCCCCCCCCCCCATACACATAGTACCTATCAAATAATAGCATATGAGAACCTACGCCTATGAAGACTTGCGTGGTTGTTACACGGGTGGAAGAATTTTTCATAGGAGGCAATTCGTGTAAACAGGTCGGGTTCGTGTCGTGTCGAGAGACATGTATTCGAGCATATGGGTCAACACGAACACGACCTATTTATTAATTGGGTTATAAATTCAAACACGAACACGACCTGTTTATAATTGAATTGACACGAACCTAACTTAATTAACCCATTTAATAATTGGGTCGTGTTTAGGTCAACACGAGTACACGACCAACCCAACACGATTATAATCCAATTAACCTGAAATGAACCTGCTTACTTTTTTACTTATATTTAAACATCAAAAATCATATAAATTACTTGTTTATCAATACAGTTTAAGTAAACATCCCAAAATGAAAATCATACTAAATAAATTAAAATTATCCCAAAATGAAATTATAAATAAAAAATCATATAAATTACTTATATGCTTTAATTATTTTTTAAATGGGTCCAAATGAGTAAATGAGTTATATAGGTCAAAAGCGGGATATATGGGTCAGATGTCAAACACAAGCATGACTTGTATATTAGGCGGGTCACAGCAGGTCAATTTCATGTTACACAGGTTGATACGAAACCGACACGCCTAACTACACTGGTTAAGCGGATCGATCCGATTCTGACTCGAACATGATTAGGAGTAATCCAAACCCACTAATTTCATGTACGGTTCGTGTCGTGTTCTCGGGTCGTGTCGCATTTTGCCACCCCTAATTAAGATGATTAGCAGTTTTCAGTCCTTTTCCATAATCACCTCTCTAAAACCTTTGCTTCATGCCAGTTTTCAGTCCCAGAAAAACTGCCCACAATTGAACTCCAAGTCATGGTAAAAGTGCCAATTTTATAGACAAGTACTCCCAATCCGTTTGCCTGCATTTTCTTTAACAGAGCTCCCCACCCCCTTGAGCCCAGTACACCTTGGATAGCTTTAGCCCTACAAACCTGAGCCCAGTACACTTGCTGTACAGACGTGGGCCGCTTTTATAGTCTCCAAGTTTAGCCTGGGCCACCTTTATAGTCCCAGAGTTGGGCTTGGATCGCCAAAGCTTGAGTTGATGTGTGGGGCAACCTTGGTCTAACTAGAAGTCTAGATCCCTATAATAGGGGAAATTATACCCCGAACTATTAGCCATTTTTACGTTGATCCCTTGCGATTTCGATTGCAACTATATATCCCCTAAACTATTAGATTGTATTAAATTTAATAGTGATATAGACTTAACTAGAAGTTTAGATCTGAACTTCCTTTTACTGCCCCTTTTGTCATGAAGCATAACAAATAGTGATTTTTTTTTTCCCCGCAAAGTGTTGGATATTATAGAGTGGAGTAATGATCAAGTCCACATATATGGATATAAATTATATCCATATAAAGGGCAATAAATCATTGTAGGATGCATATTTTGGAAAATTGATAGTTAGATTAGATAATGTACTTATGGATGTCGTGCATGCCAAAAATCACGGTAATCCAAGTCAGAATTTCAAAATATAAACTGTGACCGCCGAAAACTGTTACAGTTTTTCACAGTGACATTTTTGAAAAATCGTCTGTTGGATGATTGTGATTTTTTGCAGATATGATATTCATAAGTACAATATTTAATCCAACAGCAAGTTTTCCAAAATATGCGTAACACAATGATCTATAGCCCTTCATGTGGATATAACATATATCCACATATGTAGACTTGATCATTACTCTCATGGGGTGTATGGGCTGCTTCAGTTTTGGTTTTGAGATGGAATGCTTTTCCCTCTCAGTCCTTACATATTCTAGGTGTTGGTTCTTCAGTTAGTATGAAAGGAACCTTGGGTAAAGGAAGCATGTCCTTCATAGTTTATTCTTAGGCGCTCAGCCCATTTCTCTCTGTTTTGTTATGCTCTGTTTTTAGGAATGAAATTCTCACCCATTCCCAAGAAGAAGAATTAATGTTTGCAGTATTAAGAAGTAATACAGATGAAGTTAAGGGCCGAGTGACTATGAGGGCAGATAGCGTGTAAGGTTGATTAAAAACAAAGAAGGATTAATATGATAAAGAAGGGTTGATTAAAAATAAGGATAAGATGAAGACAAAAACAGAACACTGGTAAGAAATGACATGATGAATTGTTGATTAAATGACACTGTTAAAGGTCCCATCTTAACTCTACTTAAAATCATTTTTAGAACTCAAAATTTAACTTAATCTAAGAGATAAGATGATAATAACTATTAAACGATTTAAGGAGTGATAGGATGAGTAGTCAAAGTTGACTCTAATAACTTTTGCCGCAATCACTTCTAGTAGGGGTGCAACTCGGAACAGGTTAAACCGGAAAATTGGTCTGAGCTAGTCAATTAGGACCGGACCAAATTGAATTCGGATTGGTCCTAGTTCCAATTATTCAATCCGAATTCAATTCAGACCGGTCCTCAGATTTGGCATTTTGGGAACCAGTCTAATCCAAAATCCAAATTCAATTACGTACTTTTGTATGTCATATATACCGAATTCAAACCATATGTCGGTTTTTTAAAAATGTCACTGTGAAAAGTTATTATATTATGATATTTTAAGAAATATTAGAATTTTTAATTATTGGTTTTGTTTGTTTTCTTGTATAAAATTTTTTTTCTCTTTTTGGATGTTTATTTTGAATTATTGGAATAAACTTTTCATTTTATTTTATTTATTGTTACTTTACATAATGATTAATACTTAATTGTTCAATTGTTTAATTATGTGGAAGTATAAATTTTACATTGTTACTTGTTATAACATGAACAAAATTAAGTCTTTGTGTAGCCATAATTGAATTGAATATTAGGGAATTTTTAAAGATTTTATTTCATTTTTCTTTTAATAAAGAACCATGGTCCAATAAGGTCCAATCCGAATTGAATTAGGATTGGACTAGAGCCGGTCTGAATTCAATTAGGATTGGTCCTGGTCTTTGAAAACCTAATCCAAATTAGTTTGGTTTGGTCCTCATTTACCCCAATCCGGTCCGATCGGATCCAAGTTGCACCCCTAACTTCTTGTATGAAAATTTTAATACATGAACAAGGACATAAATAACATAATCCTAATTAAAAAATACATGAAAACACAATTTTCCAATAAAAATAATTCTAAGAGAACACATTTATTGAGAGAGGAAGGGCGTCCGAAACCAAAGGTTAGGAGTAATAAATGTCAAAGTTTGGAGAAAATTAAGATTAGAATCCAAAAGGCCATATAAAAAACAGAACATATCTATTTGTCTATTAAGGTAATTTACTAGGGATGTCAACGAAGCGGGTTTATAAGGGTACCCGCCCCGCCCCGTTCCTATTGGGAAGGGTTTGGGGTCATCCTAATAGGGTTAGGGGCGGGTTTGGGATTTTTTTTGAAAACCCTATAGGGTTTG
>JAESVK010000754.1:20808-33308 GCA_017140935.1 Hamamelis virginiana
CTGAAGCACTACATAGACATATATATACCATACTATTTAGGGCAACATGGATAATTTGTTTCTACGTACATCATATATGGATTAGGTTCCGTTGCAACATGGATCCATGGTTATCTGCTCAATTCGCAAAGCAAGCAAGCAATATGTCATACTGGGCAACAAGTGGCACTAAGAATTGGACTGGACAATGGAAGATCTTTATTTATTCTGGATTTTTTTGAATCAATGATCTGATTTTTTGGGCATAAAATAGACACCTTACATAAAAAATCACAAGATAATAAGATTAAATTAATGAATAATACAGCATGCCTTTACACATTGTGTGAATATATATAGAATATCTTAGCAGCATTTTCTTCCATATAGTGTATGTGTACCCTCAACGTATATTCTTCTCCTTGTACGGATGTTATGTGGATTTTACTTGTCACATATACCATACTATTTAGGGCAGATTACATAGAATTTAATTTCTCTTTTTCTTGTCTTTCTATCGTCTTTAGGTTTAATTGAATTAAACTGGATGCAAATATTCTCTCTCTCTCTCTCTCTCTCTCTCTCTCTCTATATATATATATATATAGAGAGAGAGAGAGAGAGAGAGAGAATATTTGCAAACGTATATATATATTGGCGAAAAAAAAAAAAAACAAGAGTTGTGAAGTTATCAAAATGACCTCAACTAAAATGGTAGCTGAAAAATCCATGTGGCCGGCCACATGAACCTAATCAAACTTGAATTATATATCTAAGAAGGACATCTTGACATTGTATATATATGTATGACATCCCTTCAACGGTCTAATTTTGCATATTAATTAACTAATCTACTGATCATATATATGCAATTACTTGTCAGCTGGCCGAGTGGTTAATTTGGCTTTGTATCTTGCTTCTCCTTTATTAAAAAATTTATCCTTTTGCTGATAAAAAAAAAAAAAAAAAACCTTGTAATCCATGGAGAGAGACAGAATTAAGATCATTATCAAGCAATGATCAAGGGTAGTTTGGGTCTCCAAAGAAATGATCTCCTTAGAACATTTTATTCCTTTAGTTGTTATCCTTAGCTATCAAAGGAATTTACCACCTTTGGATCATGACCTATATAAATAGACCTGAATGGGAGCTCAAGTTCTTCACAGCAAACACTTCAACTCTTTTCACATTGCTAAAATTTTTGAACTCCGATCAATGGATATGGTGATGAATTTGGCAAACCAAAGGCCATTGGTGATCTTCAGCAAGAGTAATTGTCACATGTGCCACAGCATTAAGACACTAATGTCTGGCTTTGGTGCAAATGCTGCAGTTTATGAACTTGATCAAATCCCAAAGGGACAGCAAATGGAAAGGGCACTGGTGAGTATGGGGTGTAAGCCGAGTGTGCCAGCAGTGTTCATAAGGCACGAGTTTGTTGGCGGTGCTAATGAGGTCATGAGCCTTCATGTCAAGAGGCAGCTTGTCCCAATGCTCATAAGGGCTCAAGCTATATTTGTTTGGACAAATAATATTGGATAGTCCATGCCAGGCTTTTTTAAATATTGATACCATGATGCAGTTCAAGCATGGATGAGATATTGAAATATTTATTTCTAACTAATATATGGTTTTGGCTGTAGCAGGATATATATGTAATATGAGCTAGCCTCTTCTACTGTACCTTTTCTTTTCTTAATTTTCTTTGCAGGACAAGTATACAAGTTGTCGCGTCCATGAACTAAATCTCAAGGAGAACTTGTCTTTTAACTTCTATTCTCCTTTTGTTATGCTATCTATATAGATATATCTCAAGTAAACTTACTCATGTAATGTGTTTGGATGGCTCAAACCTAAATTTGTTATTGTAGTACTCTTCTGCTTGTTCATCTTCCCTCTTAATAGAAAATCAACTTGGATGCCAAAAAATTTGGAATAAAAATTAACAGAAAACTTATTTGGGGATTTAGGAACTCATCTTGCCTCTACAGTATACAAGGCACAGAAAACTTAACTTGGATGCCAAAAATTTGTTATTGTAGTACTCCTGGCTTCGTCCACACCGGTCTGTGACCCACATCGTACCAACACAGAATACAAGGCACATGCACCACAGTCTACATACACAAGCTACTTTTACTCTGCTAGGGAATGGCTCTAAGAAAAATCTCCAGCCTGTTTAGGGAAAACAGGACGAGGCAATGGCAAATTTTGTGATACCTATTTACATTTTATATATTGTAATATTGAAAGTCAATTAAAAGTTTCGATAAAAGAAGTTAATTATTCAGGAAATAACATACCAAATTGCTTATTGGGTAGATGGTTCTCTAAGATATATTGGATATATAATTTGGATAAGCACAATATTATTTTTGTAGTTATCTATGAATGTTGAGACTTGAGAGAGAGCATATTTCAACCAAGATAGGGCTCTGCCTAAGGCTGCACATGGTGGATAGAGCTCAGCCTAGCTATGGCTGCACATTTGGACGTCCATGCAGAACTGCATTAATTCCACTCTTTTCTTAATTTTTACAGGGCCTTGACACTGGAAACTGGAGAAAAAGAGGAGGAAATACAAGTGAAATTAATCTTAGAGATAACTTAATTAGCTCACCATCCTAAGGAATCCATCAAGGGGATAAGAGCAAAGACAACAAGAAAACTAAGCCAAAAGGCTTACAGTTGAATAACAATTCTCTAGTTGTCTTTCAATGACAAAATTTAGAGCTTAAACAAAGCCAATTAAGTGAAAAGTTCTTTATTTAATTATTTGTTTATTCTTAGTAATTAAAAATCTTTCAATTATTTATTCAATTGGACTTGGGATGTTTACTATTTTCCCGAGTTGCATAAGTCAAAGGAATGAACCAAAAGGTCCAAATCCCACAATTAATTAGCAACCCTTTTAGTCTTTTAAATGCACTTGGCTGATTGAAATCTCAGGATTGTTTGTTACTGCAACTTTATGGTGCGGTCTGCATACAATAAAATACTTTTGAGTCGATCAGTACGTGGTCTTTTTGGGCATTAGTGGAAACATCTTAATTAATTTGCAAACTAGCTAGCCGACCATTTGATGCCTAAATAAACACTTTACATGAAGAATCACAAGATGATAATGTTAAATGAATAACATACACATCTCTACACATTGTTTAATGAAATAATCGCATGATATATAGAAAGATCGAATATCTTAGTGCCATTTCCTTTGAGTTAGTGCAATGTGGTTTTTATTCTTCTCCTTGTACGGATGTCACATGGATTTAATTTGTCAATCATACCATGCTATATATTTAGGGCAGATTACAAGCATCAATATCCTCCGAATTTCTCCTTTTCTTGTCTTTCTATCTTCTTCCGCTTTTCTTGAATTGAACTGGATATAATAGAATATTATTGTGGGGGAGAAAAAAGGACTACCCAAGTGGATAGACCCAACTTCTTTCTCCATCACAGCAGATGCACCAATATAGATAGAGCATTAAAAAACAAGAGTGAAGTTATCAAAATGACCTCATCTTGTGGCTGAAAACTATCAGATTTCAATTTCTTGTGGTCACATATATGAATTTAAACAAACTCGAATTATATCTATATATGAAGAGGGACATCTTGAGTTGTGGATTAGAAGGGTCAGGTTGAGGAAACTATAGTCGCATTTTGCATATTAATGTACTGATTTGCCACATGTAAAAGTGAGACATAAAAGATTAATTAATGGTGTTTTTTTTTTAATGAGCACATAAAAGATTAATAATGTTACCAAGAAATGATCAAGGGTAGTTTAGGCCTCTAATGAAATGACATCCTTTGGAACATTTATTCCTTTACAGTTGTTATTCTATGTGGGAAACAATGGGATTCACCATATATTACTCTTAGATGACCTCTATAAATAGACCCCCATGAAAGCTCAAGTTCCTCACAGAGAAAACCTTCTCTCTCTTCACAATTCACATTACTCTTTTGCTTGATAAATTCTTTAACTCTTCAATCTCTATGGATATGGTGATGACCATAGGGAAAGCAAAGCCATTGGTGATCTTCAGCAAGAGTAATTGTCACATGTGCTACAGCATTAAGACGCTCATGTCTGGCTTTGGTGCAAATGCTGCAGTTTATGAGCTTGATCAAATCCCAAATGGGCAGCAAATGGAAAGGGCACTGCTGAGTATGGGATGTAGGCCAAGTGTACCAGCTGTGTTCATTGGGCAGGACTTTGTTGGTGGTACTAATGAGGTCATGAACCATCATCTCCAAGGCAGGTTGGTCCCAATGCTCAAAAGGGCTGGAGTTATTTGGGTTTGGCCAGAGAATTAATGGATAAGGTATTGGAATTATAAGTAATGCCTTTGGCTTTAGCAGTATAATATGAGAACAAGCACAGTATAAATAGCTAGTTTTTTGTTTTTTTGTTTTTTTGTTTTTTTGTTTTTTTGTTTTTTTTTTTTGTTTTGCTTTTTTTGCCCTATTTTGTAGGACTCTTACCCATGAACCGAAGTTCATGAAGGAGAGCCTTTATTAATTTTAACTTCTGTTCTCCTTTTTGGGCACTTGAATAAATATGTCATGGCAAGTCACCCAGCCAATATAGTTATCCCTTAGCTTTATCTTGATCCCTTTTAACTTCTATTCTCCTTTTATTGGCACATGAATAAATATGTCACAGTCAAGTGACCCAGCAAACATAATTATCCCTTAGCTTTATCTTGATCCCTCATATATACTTTAGATCTTAGGCTTCCTTTGCTGCACGAACGTGGCGATATCTGGTGCTTGAAAATTACGTACTATATATGTATACTTTTTATGAGTACGCATAATTTTGATGCCATTACCGGACAAAGGGAAAAAGAGATATTCCGGTTAGTGACGACAAGCCCAAAAGAGAAAAGAGAATTGATTCTTTTTTTCCTGTAATTATTAAGATCAATATGATCTTGAATTCTCATGAATTTTAATTTTTAGTATGTAAAATGGAGAAATTTCTTGGATGTTGAAGTAATCATACAGGAACATTTAAATCAGAATGATTGTATGTATGAGCTAACATTACATAGGTGATGTGGTGAACCACACCCAAAATGTTGTATATATTTTCCTTAGAAATTTACCAAAAGGTTAATTTTGTGAACTTTTGGCCATTAATTAAGGAAATTTATTAGCATGACATGGGAACCTTATTCCAAATGAATATTAGCACAACTTCAATAGAAATATATATATGTATTGCCTGTTTAACATTTTGTTCAATATTATCTTGAAGAACAGTTAACTTCAAAGGTAAGAAAGGATTTTGTTCTCAATCTATTTCTACATCACGGATTAGGTTCCCTTTGCAATTCGTTAAACAGGCAATCAATAAAGTTCTTAGCAAAATTGAAATTGAATTTAAGGGAAGAAACCCTTGATCTATACTGGTTTTGAGTGATTAGTAAAATCACCACATTAAAGTGTCATATACTAATATTGGGCAACAAGTGGCACTAAGAAATATTGTTCTTGATACTGAAAGTTCTTTATTTATTCTGGAATATTTTTTGAATTGATGGTTTGGATTTTTGGGCGCGCATGAGTGGAACTACTTTACTTATCAACCAACCATTTGATGCCTAAATAGAAACTGTATATGAAGAATCACAAGATAATACATAAGGTCAAATAGACACTTTAGCATGCCTTACACATTGTTTAATGTAATAATCGTGTGAAATGTACGTAGAAAGAATATCTTAGCAGCATTTTCTTCCAATTAGTATAATGTGTATGAGTAGATAATGTTGCAGGTCCTCAACATATATTCTTCTTCTTGTACGGATGTTACATGGATTTTAAGTCATATATACCATGCTATTTAGGGCAGATTACATTGAATAGTACATATCATTCTCCTCCAAATTTCTCCTTTTCTTGTCTTTCTATCTGTCTTTCGGTTAAATTGAATCGAACAAGAAGCGATTAATTTTTTTTGGGGAAGAAAAAGGACAACCAAAATGGACAAACCCAACTTCTCCTTCTCAGCAGATGCACCAAAATGGATATAGCTGAAAAGAACCAAATAGAAAAAAAAAAAAAAAAGGGAGAGAGAGAGAGAGAGAGAAGAGAATGATGTTATCAAAATGATCTCACCTAATGTTACCTGAAAACTAGCTGATGCCAAAACCATGTGGCCCAATGAACCTAATATTTCGAACTTGAATTATATTTCTAAAGAGGGACACCTTGAGTGGTGGGTTAACATTGGAAATTAATGTTTGACATCCCTGCAATAGTAGTTGCATTTTGCATATTAAGTAATCTACTGATCATTAATTTGCAACTTGTAATGGTGAGACACAGAAGATCGTTTTTAAGCAATGATAAATCTAGGGTAGTCCAATGAAATGATCTCCTTCAGAACATTTTATTCCTTCAGTTGTTATCCTCAGCTAGCTGGGAAACAATGGAATTCATCACCACCTTTAGATATATGACCCATATATATAAATAGACCTCCATGGACCATGGGAGCTCAAGTTCCTCACGACAAATTAATTCACGACAAATTAACCCTTTATTTCTCTTCACATTTCTCTCTTGCTTTCCATATTTTTGAACTCGATCCGATCCTCAATGGATCAATATGGTCATGACATTGGCGAACCAAATTAAAGGCCATTGGTAATAAATATTCAGCAAGAGCTCTGGTTGCATGTTCCACAGCATTAAGGCACTCATGTCTGGCTTTGGTGCAAATCCTGCAGTTCATGAGCTTGATCAAATCCCATATGGACAGCAAATGGAAAGGGCACTGGTGCATGAGTATGGGGTGTAAGCCGAGTGTACCAGCTGTGTTCATAGGGCAAGAGTTTGTTGGTGGTGCTGATGAGGTCCTGAGTCTTCTTCTCAAAAGCAATATTGTCCCAATGCTCATAAGGGTTCAAGCTATAGCTGTGTTTAATTGATTAGTATGATGCAATAATGTGTAAACATCTATATAGAAGTAAACTTGCTTATGTAATAATGTGTCACTCGGGATGGCTCAAACCTAAATTTGTTGCTGTTGAAGTACTCTTCTGCTCTTGTTCATCTTTCCTCTTAAATAATAGAAAACTAGGAGGCTAAAAAATTTGAAATAAAAATAGGCCTTCAAATTCAAAATGAAAACTGCTACAAACATGAGAATTGTAGGCATTGGAGCAAGTATAGTGGACTGCAATTTTTGTTTTTTATCAACCAGCAATCACAACATAATTCCTACTAAAAGACGACCCTCACAAGTTACAAGAGAACTCAAAAAACTTCATGCCAAAACAGAATCCAAATATTTAGAGAAATTTGGCAGAGTAAATTGTGTTAGATGATAATTCAAACATTCTACACAGGTACAGTAGCATTCATCTATATTCACTTGTGTACTTGGGGACTCTTCCAGTCCTCTTGCCTCTACACACAAGCTAGCTTATTTTTAAAACCCCCCTGCTTGTTGAGGGATAATGGGACGACACAATTAATGGCAAATTGCTTATTGATATTTTAGTTTTAGTGTATTGGAAGTCAAAAGTTTCAATAGAAAAAAGGTTGTTTAGGAAATAAAATACCAAATTGCTTATTAGGTAGATGGTACTCTATTACTCTGATAAAGGAACAAATAAGTGATAATTGATTAGAGAAGTGAAATGGGATTTTGGGATGCCTTTAGAGATCATAGAGAGTAGAGCCACCTGCCAACAATGGATGATTAAGAGAAATGGTAGATGGACCAAAATTTTAAAACCAAATGATGCAGCATCAAGATATCTCATCTACTTTCATGTATTTTTGAAATGTACAAAAATATAGATTATGCATTTGGTTTAAAATTTTTTGGTTTATATTGTGTTCCATCTAGGATGCCAAATTTGAGAGAGAGAGAGAGAGTATTTCAAGCAACATGGTGGTTGGAGCTTTGCCTAATGCTGCACATTCAGTTTGACCAGCCCAAACCTCTCCTAGCAAACCTGAATTTGGTCCATATATGCAGAACTGCATTAATTCCACACTTTTTATTTTCATTGGGCCTTTGCAACAGAAAATGGAGAAAATTAGGAGGAGGAAATACAAGTTAAAACTCAGAGATAACTTAGCTCAGCTCAATGTAATTCACTAAAGGGATCAGAGTAATAATATTCCACCGAAAGCATAAGAGCAAAGATAACAAGAAAACTAAGAAAAAGGCTCACAAAACTTAGATCTTAAACTAATTAAGCCAATTAAGTGAAAGTTCTTTATTTTTTTGTTCTTGGTAAAAATCCTTCATTTATTTATTCAATTGGACTTGAGATGTTTACTATCTAGTTTCCTGAGTTGCATAAGTCAAAGCAATGAACTCTTAAACAAATAAAAGATCCAAATCCCACAATTAATTAGCAGCAACCCTTTTAGTCTTTTAAATGCACCTGGCTGATTGAAATCTCAGGATTGTTTGTTTACTGCAACTTTTTGGTGTGGCCTACACACAATCCAATGCTTTTGAATCAGTGGTCTTTTTGGGCATAAGTGGAAACATCTTAATTTGCATACTAGCCGACCATTTGATGCCTCAATAAACACTTTACATGAAAGAATCACAAGATGATAATGTTAAGTGAATAAAATACAACACACCATTACACATTGTTTAATGAAATAATCTCGTGATATATAGAAAGATCGAATATCTTAGTGCCATTTAATTTCCTTCAAATGAGTACAATGTGTACAATAAGATAATGTCGCGGGTCCTCAAGTTTTATTCTTCTCCTTTGTACGGATGTCACGTGGATTTAATTTGCAGATCATATCATGCTATTTAGGGCAGATTACAAGCATATATCAATATCCTCCAAATTTCTCATTTTCTTGTTTCTTTCAGTTTTCTTCGAATTGAACTGGATGAGAACATTATTGTGGGGGAGGACAAAAGGCCTACCCAAGTGGATAAACCCAACTTTTTTCTCCATCTTAGCAGATGCACCAATATAGATAGAGCATAAGAAAAAAAAAGAGTGAAGTTATTGAAATGACCTCATCTAAAATCTTAGCTGAAAACTAGCAGATTTCAAATCCTTGTGGTTACATATATGAATATTCTAATCAAACTTGAATTATATCGATATCTGAAGAGGGAAATCTTGAGTGGTGGGTTAGAAGGGTCAGTTTGATTAGTCACATTTTGCATATTAATGTACTGATTTGCAACATGTAAAAGTGAGACATAAAGATAATGCTTTTTTTGTTTTTAATAAGCACGCGAAAGATTAATGTTACCAAGAAATGATCAAGGGTAGTTTAGGGCTCTAATGAAATGATATCCTTTGGAATATTTTCTTCCTTTCAGTTGTTATTCTATATGGGATTCGCCACTACCCTTAGATGACCTCTATAAATAGACCTCCATGAAACTCAAGTTCCTCAAAGAAAAAGCCTCAAGTCTCTTATCAATTAAGCTTCATAATTCACATTACTCTCTCTCTTCTATTAAGTAGCAATGGATATGGTGATGACCATAGGGAAAGCAAAGCCATTGGTGATCTTCAGCAAGAGCAATTGTCACATGTGCCACAGCATTAAGACACTCATGTCTGGCTTTGGTGCAAATGCTGCAGTTTATGAGCTTGATCAAATCCCAAATGGGCAGCAAATGGAAAGGGCACTGCTGAGTATGGGGTGTAGGCCAAGTGTACCAGCTGTGTTCATTGGGCAGGATTTTGTTGGTGGTACTAATGAGGTCATGAGCCATCATCTCCAAGGCAGGTTGGTCCCAATGCTCAAAAGGGCCGGAGTTATTTGGGTTTGGCCAGAGAATTAATGGATAAGGTATTGGAATTATCAGTTATATTGGCTTTGGCTTTAGCAATAGCAATATAATATGAGAACAAGAACAGTATAGATAGCTTTTTTTTTTTTTTTCCTCTCCCTTGTTTTGTAGGGGCTCTTATCCATGGACTAAAGTTCATGAACGAGAACCTGTATTTTAACTTCTATTCTCCTTTTGTTATTCTAATGCTAAATATATGAAAGTAAAGTTAATTGTGTAATGTGCAGTGTATGGATGGTTCAAATTCAAATATTAATTGTAGACGAGTAAATTTAGAGTACTATCATATACCCATTTGGGGCTAGCTCAGATGGTGGGGATATGGATTTGGATTTGGGTAGTATGGTTCGGTTTCATGACCTCCTCAAATAAACCCCCCCCCCCCCCCAAAAAAAAAAAAAAAATCTAGAGTAGCATATATGCATTATCAGTGACAAGCTTACTCTGCTAATTAAGGAATGGCTCCAACTAAAACATGATACCTAGAGCTCCTTTGGAATATGTAACCTATTAAGTATATAATATTTACTAGTTTATGTAGTTAATACAAAAATCAAGTTGTTTAGTAATAAAATACCAGATTGATTGTTGGGTAGTTAACTAGTAGTAATAGACATTGAATAATCATTGTGGTGGACATAATTTTCCCACACACGAGGTTCTCCCCTGCTAATCCTAACCCTTTCCCCCTTACACTCTAACCACTAAGCTAAGCCATAGTGGCTAGGTCCTCCCCTTCTTTACCCATCTCTGAAACTGCAAATTAACCTGTGGTCTGAAGATTGGAAATTAATTATTGGTTAATTTTATATGCATGTGGTGCCTATTTTTCCTCGCAAACTTTTGTGCTTTTTAATGACTGGCTGGTTAATTTTCTATCTAGCATTATTTCAATGTTCTTAAAAAAATGAATCAGAGTGTTAAAAGAAAATAATTTCTGATGCAATTAATTAATGACCTCTAAATTAGACTCCCCGAATTTAATAGTGGAAGTTGGAGAAAAAATCTAAAATTTATTGGGCAGGTTTAGGACCTTTAACTATTGTAGCTATATGGCCGAGATCCCTAATTTGAGCTCATAAAATTGAGGTCAAGTTGTGTCACACTCACTCCTTTCACATAAGTAAATATTATCCACTTGAGTTATCTCTCACAACTATAAAATGTATGACTTGCTAGTTAAGAATGAGAGTATACATAAATAGCCCAAATTCGTTCTAGCTCTAACTAGGAGAGGTGGAATCAAATTCCCATTACCAAAGCATCTATTTCCTTATCCCACTCAAGAGGACTTCGTGGATG
The DNA here is from genome assembly GCA_017140935.1 of Hamamelis virginiana. Lineage (NCBI taxonomy): Eukaryota > Viridiplantae > Streptophyta > Magnoliopsida > Saxifragales > Hamamelidaceae > Hamamelis > Hamamelis virginiana. The sequence goes on from JAESVK010000754.1 coordinate 31,916, forward strand.
GGGCCATGTGTCTGTTTAGAGATGGAACTTGGACTATATATGTAAACTAATCTCAACTTTATTTTTTTCAATAAAAGAAGCAAATAGGCATCACATAATGGAAAGCATTCCAACTAGGTTGGCACCCCTACCATTCACAATCATTTGCCATTAGTTCCAATCTTTATTAAGAAAGAAATAAAAATGAATAAATACAATTCAAAAAAGAAAAAAATAGGACTAACTCCTAAAAGACTGATCTTAGGGCTTATAAATGTCCCAAGCCAGTTGACATCCGAATAAAATCTAAAGATTTAAATCTATAATTAGGAAGTCCTGAAAGATCTCTATCTAAAACAGATTTAAGAAAACTTGGGTCTGAACTCCACCAAGTAAGAGAAGTTAATCTAATAACCTTATTAGCAACTTTATCAGCAACCATATTTCCTTCTCTGAAGATATGAGAAACAACTACTCTCATTTGGGATAAAAGGATATAGAAGACAATTTTGCCATTTAGGAACAAGGAACCAAGAGGGTTGAATTAGTCTCAACTTTAATTGGTAAGACAAGTTTTGAAGTTGAAGTCTGTAGAAAAATAGAATCCACTTTATCCCACCTCACTTAAATAAAAGACTTGCTATAGTTTTATATATCTGTATTATGCACTCCACCTACAAACTTAAGTTTTTAGATTGGAAACTTAACATGGTATTAGAGCATTGGTTATTCATGTGACTAGACCCAAACAAACAAGTCCTGGGCGTCCTCCACCTATAAGCTTAGGCTTTTAGACTCATGAACTAAAACATATTATTATTATTTTTATTATTTTGCCGGATGATATACATTAGTAGTGTTAGTTGTTAGCTGTTAATGGAGAGGGTAGCGACAAATGAGTTAAGATCGAACCTCATTTATGAGAAATGGAACCGTAAACTTCATCTCACAAAGGGTGAAAAATGAACCACTAAGCCAAAGAATATGTTCAAACTAAAGCATAATAGATGCTGATGATTTATTGGTCTAGTAAGGTGTATCTCTACATTCAGGGAAGAAGTTTTGTGGTTTTGTTTTCGAGTAGGTATACATCAATACTCATTTATTAAAATTAATTAAGAGATTTTGGATAATAGTGGATAGGATTGTCTCGAGTTCGAGCAAGTATATATACGTCGATACTCATCTATTAATATTTAGAGGTTTTGAGTAATTGAAGAATTCTATTGCCGCTTGGCAAAACAAAAACAAAAAACTTAAGCATATTATATTTGTATAAAGATATATATGACTAATTAATCATTAATATTTTTAAATAACAGGCGTGGATTACTTCTTCAAAACTACAGTAGAAGAAGCTGAATAATTTTAAAAACCAAGGCCTTGATTACTTCTTAGAAATTACAGTAGAAGA
>JAESVK010000754.1:38308-43345 GCA_017140935.1 Hamamelis virginiana
TTGTAAATACGTAATAGGGGCAACAGTTTAGGAGTTCGCCTATGGCATCCAAAATTTCAAGGCCGACCCTACTAGTAAAGTGCATCTCTACAATCAAGGAAGAAATTGTGGTTTTGTGTTCGAATAGGTATGCATTGATAATCATTTGTTAATATTAATTAAGAAGTTTTGGATAATGGTAGATAGAATTCTCTCGAGTTCGAGCATGTACACATTGATACTCATTTATTAATATTAAGAGATTTTGGGTAATGGAAGGATTCTACTGCGCGCTTGGCAAAACAAAAACAAAAAACTTAAGCATATATATATATATATATATATATATATATATATATATATATGACTAATTAATCATTAATATTTTTAAATAACAGGCGTGGATTACTTCTTAAAACCTACAGTAGAAGAAGCTGAAAATTATGTCAACTTTAATATGAATTAGTGGTCCCTTCCCGGCCATCACATTACTTCCTAGAAATTATTGTAAAAGAAGCTGAAATTTCTACCACCATTTAATACGAATTATACTTTTTCAATGCTAGCATGTTTACATATCTGATACATGCATGTGGAAATTATTGTAAAAGAAGAAGAAATCTACCAATTAACATTCAATATCAATTAGTGGTCCCTTCCCATCACATTATAACTTCGTAGAAATTATTGTAAAAGAAGCTGAAATTTCTACCACCATTTAATATGAATTATGCTTTTTCAACACATGTTTACATATCTGATACATGCATGTGGAAATTATTGTAAAAGAAGAAGAAATTGCTGCCAGCATTTAGTATGAATTATCTTTTTTTCAACACATGCATCATATCATACATGTTTACCTTAGGAATATATTCAGAAATTACTGTAAAACAAGCTGAAATTTCGGTCACCATTTAATATATATATATATATATATATAGTATCCTACGGTAAATACTGTCAAAGTGTTTCACGGACTGTTTTTTGAAAACCGATTATCGGAACATGCACTATGATTTTTGGCAGACATGACATTTATAAGAAGATTATCTAATCCAACGGTCGGTTTTTCAAAATATAATTCCTATGGCTTCCATAAGAGATGTCCTTAATTACGATAAGGAGCGTATGAATGTCCTTATACGATCGTTTATATATATATATATATATATATAATAATTTTCTTATGGATGTCATATCTGCTAAAAATAACAGTGATCCAATAATCAGTTTTCACAGTGCCCCATTGGGTTGTATAGTACTAGTATTTGTTAAGTTTATTTTTCATGTGAATCAATTCAATCTCATATAGAAAATAAGACATGAACATAGATTTTTTTGAAGCTAACTCTAAGCTAATTTATTAAAATATCACTAACAGTGAAAAAAGTAAACCTGGCTTAGTCCAATTCTCAAAATTGTCAAACAGGCACTGCCACATCATATATAGAACGTTTCATGCATTTTACCAGTGTTTTAAATTATTTCTTGCACATAAATGAGGGTAGTGCAAATGGACCGGCAATGGGGTGAAGAATTGAAAACCCGAACTGGAGTCTTTAACTTTTTCACTATCGGATTCGAAGACGTCAGGATGTGGGTGGATTATGTATCACGAGAAGGTTAGTCTGCACTCAGACCTTGATAGGAGTAGTCATGGCTGTCCTATATATATATATATATATATCAGCAATGAGAGATGGGAAATCATTCATCCTGCTCCAATCAACAAGTTTGCAGGCAGAAATTTATACTCTCCTGTATGCATATATAAATTAACAAAATGAGCAAGGCTTTCTCTTGTAATATCATCTGCTGGTTTCTCCTGATCAGCTGGATATCTTTCATTCCGCAAGGTCTGTCTTTCCGACCTTCACCTTCCCCACCTACTCCTGTCCCAAGTAAGAACTCTCTCTCGATCTCTCTCTCTGTCAATATTTCTTAAAATGAAGAGAAGCTTATCAATACCAAGAGAGAAAGCTCACCAATAAGTAATTAATTACGTCAAAATATAGGAATCAAATCTCTCTTTTTCTCCTTTTTTATTTTGGTATTTTTTTGTTGTCCCTTTTTTATTATTATTATTTTATTATTATTTTTTATTTTTTATTATTATTATTTTTTATTTATCCAAGAAGCGTTAAATTTTCAATCTAAAAGCCTATCTTGTTAGGATGAGCTAGAACCTGAACATATTTATAAATTATAGCAAGTCTTATATTTATACAATGATACACGCCGGGTAGAGTAAATCTATTCTTCTATAAGAAGAATATCATTTAATTAAAACAACGTACACATGTTACACAGCAAAATTACACTATACCAATAAGAGGATTAAAAACGGAATACTTTCACCGACGAAAGGGAAAGAGATGCCACCATACTAAAAGACTATTGGCTCGTTCTTTTTTTTCTCTCTAACACACAAAACAATATTAATTGTGCATTCGTGCATCATGGAGGTTGAAAGAGTGATGCTATACATTATAAAAGAAAATATTTCAAAAAATCTACACAAACAGTGAAGTGAAACCACAATCATGAGTCGGAAAAAAAAAAAAATTAGGGACCCTAATCTTATTTAGGCTCGTTTGGTTGAACTTTTTAAAAGTACTTTTTTACTTCTAAAAAAATTAGCGACATTTAATTTCCTAGCAAAAAAATCAAAAATTGCTTTCTTCAAATTAGCAATGTTTGATTTCTTAACAAAAATGCAAAAAAACTAAAATATAATGTTGATTTTTTGTCAAGAAATCAAATATTGCTAATTTAAAAAAAAAAAAAATTAAAAAGTTGAACCAAACGGTGCCTTACTTTTTGCACGTACTTCTTGCAGTTAGTTCTTCTTTTATAAATAATTGCAAGCATGATGGATCATATTAAAATTGCTCCAGATTCATTATTAATTTGACTTGAATTGTGCTTTTTGTTTCCCTCTCATGTTTGTTACAGTGTATAACCCCATAACCTCTGAACCGGGTCGACGTCTAGAAGGTAGCATAGGTGTTGGTGGAAATCCCTCACCAAAAGCTCCTATTCCATGAGACGAATTTGCCAAGGAATCGGAACAGCTTGATGGGAAATTGAAGTGAAAGCCTGGTTTATTTTTCTAGTTCATGCACATTATATTGAAGGGGAGTTTATAAGAAAGCACAGAATCTTATTTTCTCTCACAAGGTGAGAGGAGAAAGAGAGAATGCATGTAATAATTTATAATAATGTCATAAGTTACAAATATGTGAAGGAACCCAAATCACAGAGATTACATTCCAAAGAATGAAAAATATATAATAAATGAAATGAACAATTATGGCCTAATTGAAGAAACATTTACATAGAGCTAATGAAGTGAATCATGTTGAATATAAGCTTTGGCTCGCAGTGGTTTATATCTCTTCGTTTGTGGAATGAGGTTTTGGTTCTATTTCTTGTGAATGAGAATTGACCTATTTGTTATTACCCTATTAACCAATATCCCTGCTAATTTATATCGCTTTGCAAAAAACAAAAAAAAAAAATAATAATAAAGAAAAAAAAAAAGGGAAAAAAATAATGGATTGAATCATGTTAACCCAGTTGAGTAATCTTCTCTGGGTTGCCATATTTACATATGAGCTAATGGAGAGGATAACTTAAACTCAGTTGATTGATCTTGAATTACCCTGTTTTGTCTTGCATAAGCTATATGTAAATATGGCAACCCAGCCAAGATTAAATGATCGAAAAGGGGTGTGTGACTATATATGGAAATACTCATTTGAGGGAGTTTTGACTCAATTTTAAGTGAGAATCGCCTTAAAAACATTAAATCCCTGCATGTTTATCAACCATCACATGCATGCTCAGTCTTGCACATCCTCCTTTTTGGTAATAGTAATTGTTAGCTTGATATGAATGGTTGACCAATTTCCCAATAACTTAAGTTTTTGGGATCATGTGCTATTCTAATATGGTATCAGAGCTCTGATTTCTAGGAGGTCATGGTGATAATTGGGTAAGTAATTGGCGGTTGATGATAGGTATAAATGGTGATTGTAATATTGTTGGAGTTGATGATAGGTAGTCAATAGATGTTTAAAATGGGTAGTACTAGGTAGTTGTGTTATATTAACAAAAGAATACTGATAATTTATTGAATTCTCAATTTATACTGCCGAACAAATCAAAATGTCTTCTAAAACTATCATCCTTAATTAAAATGCTTATAAATCCATCCGACAAGATCATCTACAAAATTAAAATATGCCCGATAAGAAATTTGTGGCGAATCGAAAATGCATGTGAGGAATCTTATTAATAACATTCATGTTGTCTTGCAAATCGATCATGATCAATCTTATTAATAATAATGTAAGGATAATAATTAAGATTTTGAGGAGAAAAGAATAGTTTTAAGGAAACAACTGTTTTAATTTTGGGAGATTTTTCTCCTTTTTGCATCTATAAGGACGATAAAAGTAATGGCCATGAGCTTTCTTTGTCAGAGAGCAGAAGCTGTGAAATATCAAACCAAACAATTTGTACAGAAGTGTACCTTTTCGGAACCATTATCGATCTAATCCATGTCTGTGATGCCAAGAGCCGACCTTGCATTCTTCATATTCATCCTCTACAAATACATCAATTAAAGTTGACATTCCCTGTTGTAATAATTTTATATATCGCAACGAAACTGCTTAAAAGAAAGAAAATGCCGAACCTAATGATACAACATTTTTCTTCTTTGATTTTAATTGCATTTTTTTTTTCTATGATTTCATAGCGATAATTTGTAACACAGTATACTATTTTTTGAATATATATATATAAGTTGTCACAGTCAAGTGACCCTACATAATTGGCCCATTGCTTTATTTTGATCCCCTTAGTATACTTTTGATATTTGTCCTTTTTCTTTGGCACTGTAGGCACGCGGCGATCGATATCTTGTGCTTCAAAATTACATACCATAATATGCATATTGATTGGACATTATTGCTGGATAAAGAGAAAAACAAATATTCGAGTTGATGATGAGAAGGAAAAGTGAGAATTTTTTTTTTTTTTTTTTTT
>JAESVK010000754.1:43887-104611 GCA_017140935.1 Hamamelis virginiana
TTTTTATGTTTTTTGCAAAAAATAAAAGAAGCAAATAGACATCACAGAATGGAAGGAATCCCAACTAGATTGGCACCCCTACCATTCACAATCATTTCAGGCAAGTCATACAAGTTGTTATCTAAATTGCTATAGAAGTTAAATGGAAGACAGCATATTTAGGACTGTTTTCATTAGAACGATACCAAAAATCACCAAAAGTAAAGTATGAATTAATATATATACTGATACTGGCCCTGGCAACAAGTGGCATTACGAATTAGGGCTTGACAGTGAAATTCTTTATTTTACGTACTAATCAACTGTTAATAACTAAATTGATGCTTCATCACATGAAGAATCGCACGATGAGGGTAAATGAATAATATTACATACCTTTCCACATTGTTTAATGCAATAATCCTGTGATTTATGGAAAGAATATCTTGGCATGCGGCCTTTCTTTATTTTGTGATTTGTATAATAGATAATTTGCAGGTCCTCGGGTATATTAATTAGTTCTTCTTCTTGTTCGGATGCTATGTGGATTTTAATTATTTGTCATACCATGCTATTAAGGGCTGATAATTACCTTTAAGAAGTATCATTCTTCTCCAAATTTATTTCTCCTTTTCTTGTATTCTGATAATATCGATCTTTGGGTTCTTCTTGAATTCAACTGGATGAGAATCTTGTTGTGGGGGAGAAAAAAGCCACCCAAGTTGATGAATCCAATTTCTTTCTCCACCTCAGCAGATGCTCCAATATTGGTAGCTTGGGTAGGGAGAAAAAATGAATGAATTTATGAAAATGACCTAACCAAACATGGTTAATTAGGGCACATGAATGAATGAATTGATTTCAAAATTTTGTGGTAACATGAACCTAATTAATCAGTCTTGAATTATATATTTGAAGATCGTATATATATATATATGGTGGGTTAGAGCGACGAGACAGGTTGGGGGATGCCTTGTACACAATTGTCCAATTCTCGTAGAAACCCTCTTTCTGGACATTTGGGTAAAAAGGGAGGTGTTTATATGCCCATGATGGAGTCACATAAATCTTTTATACTACTAATTAAGTCGACCAAAGGTCCTTCTAATGTAACCGATGGACAAAAGAATTTGAAAATCTCAAGGATCTTATTTTATAAAATTGGACCTCGATCATGATATAAAGCTCTAAATTTGGAACTTTTGGATAATTTTCAAAAAAAAAAAAAAAATCAAACTGTTATGTGGGATACCTTAATTAAGTTTGGTGTTGTCATTTGGAAATGTACATCCCTCATATAGTCACATTTTGCATATTAATATACTGACATGCATTTTATAACAGTGAGATCAATCAATGATCGATCAAGGGTACGGTAGATAGATAATAAATTGGAAAGTTTAGATCAAGTGCGGTGCATCACAGTCTCGTGTATAGCACGTGCCAGCACGTGTGCATCACGGACGGTTGTGATGTACCGGTGTGCATACATGCGGCGTGCACTAAATCCGCCCTAATTAATTGGGACTCCTTTTCACTAGCTTGTTATTCTCTCTAGGAAGAAACAAAGCATTAATTCACCCATGTACCCTTTGATGGCCTTTATAAATAGGCCTCCATGGATGCTCAACTCAAGTTCCTCACAGAAAAAATCTCATCTCTCTCTGCACAATCTTCATAATTCACTATGCTGTAGCAAGGTGTAACCAATGCTACAGAATTTAAACATGGCATTCACTCCATTTGTAAATGTTATGAAAATAATTCAAACCTGAAATGAATTTTGTTCATAACAGATAGAGGTTATGAAATTTAAAAAATAAAACATGTGATAAATCTGATTTCATTTGAATATAAATTTGTAACAGATCAAAATAATAAATTAGAACTGGATCTTTCTAAAAACTTATACCTCCTCCACCTTCTTCCCTTCTTGCGCACGTGATCGAGGTGCCAGTTCGATCTCTAAACCTGCACTAAGCGTGAGTGAAAAAAAAAAAAGCTAATAAACCACTCCATGTTCTCTTCTTCTAACCAATGTGGGATAAGAGAAGATAGATAAGTTTTACTTTTATTAAAATCCAACACTTATCCATCCGACAAGATTATCTACAAAATTAAAATATATCCGGATAAGAAATTCGTGGCGAATCGAAAAATATCAATATGACAGAAAATGACAGTGAATCCCATGGATGGTCCATCATGAACAAATTAAAAACAAGAAAATATATATGGAATATAAATGATGAATCATGTGATAGGATTAAAGAGGAAAACAACAGCACGTACATGTACAAGATGTGCACAATATCTCCACATGAAGCATTGGTTGACTCTGACATTCATGTTGTCTTATAGATGATGATCAATCTTATTTTGGGAGAATTTTCTCTTTTTTGCATGCATCTGTAAAGGCATTAAAGGTGAAGCATATATACAATGGCCGTGAGCTTTCTTTGTCAGAGAGCTGTGAAATATCTAACCAAACAATTTGTACATGACAAACCCTATCTAATCCATGATTGTGATTCAAAGGACGGACCGTGCATTCTTTATATTCCTGCTTTATGCAGGATGCATCCATCAAATTAAGTTGACATTTCTCGTCAGAATAATTTTATACACCACTACAAAATATCACTGTAAAACTGCTACAAAGAAAGAAAATGCCCGATCTAATGGTACGTACAGTATTTTTCTTCTTTGATTTGTATGATTTCATAGCGATAGTTTGTAGCACTCTGTACCATTTTCCGACGACAGATTATATACCAATACAGGATTGTGTGTTCCTTTATTCTTTATGATAACAATGATAAGTAATTTCTTTTTAATTTCTTTCTTCTTTTTGTTTTTTTACAAGCGATGATGAATACTTTGATAGGCACAATAAATTAAAGTTGACAGTCAAGTGACCCTACATAATTGGCCCAATATTGCTTTATTTTGATCCCTTACTTTTGATATTTGTCCTTTTTTGGGCACGCACTGCAGGCATGTGGCCATGTCTGGTGCTTGAAAATTACATACCATAAATTTCATAAGCATATGCATATTAATTAATTCGACATCATTGTTGGATAAAGAGAAAAAGAAATATTCGAGTTGAAAGTCCAAAAAAGAAACGTGAGTTAGAATTTATTTATTTTTTTTTTTTTTCCGTAATGAGAAATAATTTCAAATTACGAAAGAAGGAACTATTTCTTGTATAATGAATTAATCGTACAGGAACTTTTAAAGCAGAATGATTGTATGAGGTGATATCACGTTGGTGATGTGATGAATCATGCATATAGACCCAAGAAATTGTAATTTCCTTAGAAAATTAATTACCAAAAGGTGCAGTGAACTTTTGGCCATGGATTAAGGAAATATTGTGAAACATGGGAACCTAGTTCCAAATGAAATTACCAATTAAGTGAAATATTGGCATGAAGAATGGTTAATTAATCCCAAACTTAAGAAGGGATTTTTTTTTTTTTTTTTTTTAATCCTGTTTCTGCATCCTAAATTATGCTCCATTACTACCGATCATAGTCTGAGGCTGTCTGCTCAATTTGCTTAGCAGGCTAGTGATCGATACAAGTGTTTAGCTAAATTGTTATAGAAGTTAAATGGAAGACAGCATAGTTAGGACAGTTTTCATTAGAATGATACCAAAAATCACCAAATTAAAGTATGAATTAATATATACACACACACACACACACACACATACTGGCCTGGCAACAAGTGGCATTAAGAATTGGGATTTGATAGTGAAATTCTTTATTTATTTATACTCAGTATAAGTTCTTCATTTATTTATTTATTTATAATTGACTACCTTGCAAAGAATTAGTATGTGCCAAATTGAAATCTTTAGGATTAATGCTAGTATAGTACACTGCAACTTTAGGGTGCATGAGCCTACCGACAATCCAATGCTTTTGAATAAATATCGGATTTTTGGCCATAAGTGGAAACCCCTTTTACGTACTAATCAACTGTGTTTCATTGGTGACTAAATAGATCGATGCTTTATTACATGAACAAAGAATCACAAGATGATAAGGATAAATGAATAATAGGCCAAATAGTTACAAGCATGAGGCCTACCATTTATTTTAGGCCAAACTTGATCGAATTATATCTCTGAAGATCGTGTGGTGGCTTAGGCAAGACAGGTTAAGGATTAATGCCTCATGCAAAATTGTTCCATTCTGCTTGTAGAAATCTCCTTTCCGTTCGATCTGGCCGGATCGACATTGTGGTTAAAAAAGATAATGATCAAGGGTTGGATTACTGTTATATATACTAATTAAAGAGGAAAACAACAGCACGTTAAGGATTATTACTGTTATATATAGCGCCTTTGATATATATATAACAGTACCCACTCTTTTTTTTTTCTTTTTTAAAAAAGAAAAAAAAAAGAGTGGGTACTGTTATATATATATCAAAGGCGCTATTAGTAGGTGCACCTGATGCATCAGGTGCCCTCTTGTAGAGCCACTTGTGATGAAAATTTTGGAAAACTGACCGTTGGATTAGATACCCCTATCATGTATTTCATGCCTACCAAAAATCACAGTGATCCAACAGTTGGTTTTTGAAAAATGTAACTTTGAAAAATTATGACTTTTTTGTTCTTTAAAATGTTATCATTTTTTAGCAGTCAGTTTTCTCAGAAACCAACCGTTGGATTACTGGATTACTGTGATTTTTGAATAACTTTTTTTAAAAAAAATGCAAACTATTATGTGAGATACCTTTATTAAGTTTGGTGTCATCATTTGGAAATGTACATCCCTGCTATATATAGTCACATTTTGCATATTAATCGACTTATATACATCTTGTGTAAGTGAGACACAATAGGTCGTTATCAATCAATGATCAAGGGTAGGTAATTGGGACTCCAATGAAATAGTATCTTTTGGAAAAATTTATTCCGTCTCGATCAGTAAATTATTCTCTCTGGGAAACAAATCATTAATTCACCATGTACCCTTAGATGGCCTATAAATAGGCCTGCATGGAAGCTCAAGCTCCTCAAACTTCTCTTTCAGCATTTTTCCCCCTTAATTAGTTTCGATTTGTCCTATAAAAGCAATGGATATGGTGATGAGCTTGGGGAAACAAATGCCAGTGGTGATATTCAGCAAGAGCAATTGTGACATGTGCTACAGTATTAAGACACTTATATCAGGGTTTGGTGCCAGGCTTACAGTTCATGAGCTGGATCAAATTCCAAATGGACAGCAAATGGAAAGGGCACTGGTGAGTATGGGGCGAAAGCCGAGTGTACCGGCTGTGTTCATAGGGGAGGAATTTATTGGTGGTGAGAGTGAGGTCATGAGCCTTCATCTCCAAGGAAGGCTCAAGCAAAAGCTCAAAGCGGCTCGAGCTATACATGTTTAGACAAATATATATATATGTGATCGATATCCACACCAAGCTTTGATATGATGATCGATGATGCAGTACTAGCTAGCATGGATAAGATCGTTATTGGATTAATTATAAGTAAACTAATGGTTTCGGCTTTTGCAGGATAATATGCGAACAAAACCCCCTCCACTGTAAACCAAAAAATAATAATAATATGCAAGCGATCACAGTATAAATAGTTTAGTGAGCTTAATTAGCGCGCTCTTTTTGTTGTACTTTTTTTTTTGCCCTTTTTTTGCAGGTAAGTTTACATCTCTTATCCATGAACTAAGGTTCAAGGAGAACCAGTGTTTTAACTTATAATATTCTCCTGTTGTTATATATGTATGCTAGTTAAATAAAAGTAAAGTTAATTATGTAATGCACCTGCTTTATGGATTGCATGGCTCAAATTTGAGTTAATTATTACAGTACTAGCTCCTCTGCTTAATTTTCTTTGATCCTATATAAAACGAAAACTTGCATGCCACCCTTATAAAAATAAAAAATAAAAAGAAGAGAGGCCGGAAAGATTAAAATAGTTACAAGCATGAGGACTGCAGGCATACAGCTAGTATGAGTATTTTGATGAAACATCAAATCAATGTCAATCGATAAGAAAAGTAATTAAAATGGTTCTGGCCGGAATGCCTTCATAGATCACTGAGAGCAGAGACACCGGCTGTCCAACGAATGCATGCCTAAACTGAGGGGAGAGAGAGAGAGAGAGAGAGAGAGAGAGAGATTGTTTCATCCAATGTGGTGGCCGGCAAGATCTCTCCCCAAGGCTGCAAATTGGTTCCTAGAGTAGTGCAATCCACTTTTTTTTTTCCCCCATTTTCTCTTGGGCTGCTTTAGGCCATCTTTTAAGGCTTCAAGATAAGTCATGGGTTTGGCTCAGGCATATGTTGATCCTGAACTCTGCGCGAGCCAAACTTGACCTCATTAATAGACCGTGGCGGAGGAAGGGAGTTTCAAACTCTCTCCAATGTACCCTTCCTCGATAATCATTTAAAAAAATAATACTAAACTGATCATATGGGTGGCACGTGATCATTTACTTTTCAAAAGTCTAGTGGCCAACGAAAAAATGAGGGATACTTTACCCACGTGATGAAATTTTAGGAGTGCAAAATATATATATATTTTTTTTAAATTAATTAAGAAGTGTAAAGCATTTTTGGGTCAATATTAATTAGAGGGACAAAGTGTAATTTCCATCATACGTAACATATAAAAGATATTAGGTTGGGTTAATTTCGATTGTATCAAATTGCCCAACACACCTTTGCCCCAACTCAATCCAAAAGTCATGTCAAGTTTGCCAATCTAAGCCCAACCTAAGCTACAAGAAAACTTGTGGAAGCCCACCTAAAATTTGGGTTGGTTTCAGGTCCACTTGCCCAAGTTGCAGCCCAATACTGGGATACAATTTTTTGGCCCTTAGATATAGGTCCTTGTTATTGCAACCCCTCCCAACTATTAGCTCACCTCAACTATTTGTGATTTTTTACCGTTTTATGAAAAAATACATTATTTTTAAGAAAACTAACCGCGTTATCAACTAGAAAACATCATTTTGAACAACTTTGTTGAAGAAATGTTTTCAAAATCTATGTAGATTTTTTGGCATTTTTTTACGAAATATTCTTTAAAAAGGAAAACATTAATAGCAAGTAATTGAAGATGCGCGGCATCCACCTAAGAATCGCATGAGCCTGACATTCATTTTGTGTTGCAGATCATGATCAGAGATTTGGAGAATATATAACTAAGATTTTGAAGAGAGAAGAAAAGTGTGGAAGGAATAGTACTCTTTACGGATATATAGATATATATATCTTGAAACAGCTATACTATTTGGCAGAATTTTCTCCTTTCGCATCTGTAAAGGCATTAAAGGTGAAGCATATAGTGGTCGTCATCCTTATTTGTCACACATAGAAAGAGAGAGAGAGAGGGAGAGAGAGACGTTGAAACTTAACCACACATATATATGGTACAGAAGTGTGGGTCACAAACCCTTATCTAATTCATGCATGTTTGTGATGCCAAGACCCGACCTTGATTTCTTTATATTCTTAACGCATCTATTGAAGTTGACATTCCCCGTTATCACCTCACCTGCATGCCCATGACCATCTGCTCTCTCTCTCTCTCTCTCTCTCTCTCTCTCTCTCTCTCTCTCTCACACATATGCTTATATAAGTATGAGTAGAATGATTTGTTTAGTACGATGTGGCAAATACTTGTATGTATATATGGAGAAAATTTTATATAGTTCAATGTATGTCCGTAAAACTAAAAATAAAAGAATATTGAGAGAATGGAACAAGGCAACAAAATATTAAGTTGTGGGACAGCAACCTCAAGGACACAGCGCTATTGTGACACCATGAAACATGGGTGGTGTAATTATAAAATAAATAAATAATAATAATAATAATAAATAAAAAAGTGGCCTAGTCTGTTTGGATTTGTTCCCTAAATCACTTTTAAAAAATATTTTGGCAAGCCAAAAAATATTTTATTATTTTTTTTTAAATTGCCTAACCTCGCTTTGTTGGTTACATTTGGCTAGCCATTTCGAGGATAGCTAGCCAAAAATGCGTAACCAATCGGAGTGCCACTTTTATGGTTTGGCTACATGTAGTGTTAGTGCTCTTAGAGTTATATTTAATGAAAATTAAAATTTTCATACTAGAAGTAATTATGATAAAAGTTAGAGAATTTAATTTTGGTGAATCATCGATCCCATAATCCCTTGATTTAGAAGTGATTATATATCATTCTATGCATTTTTTTAGATTTATAAGCTAAGTAGCTAGCATTTTGACCCACAAAAGCGATTTTACACAAATTAGTCTATATGAGTCATGATTAAAAGGCCAAAGATACCGCACATAACCCTAGTGTTTAGATGTACACACGAAAAAAGGGAGAAGAAATACAATAAATAAACATATATTAACAAGAAAAGAAAGAAAACGCTTAACTCATCAATGGAGGATTTAAGGGAAAGGGAAGGATTACATACAATCTATTGTGTAGCTCGTAAATCTAATGGACGTTTAGAGAAAAAAAAAAATTAATGAAGGAATACGTATTCATTGAAGATTAGAAATGCTGAGGTAGCTAGTTTTGATAGGTACGTACAGTAAAGATGAGAAGAGTCAAGTGACCCTACAAAATTGGCCCTTTGCTTTATATTGAGCCGGCTATGCAAGCTGATCGATCATCCCCATAGCTACTTTAAATCTTACCTTATAGGCTTTTCCTGCATGAGATATGCAGGTACGTGCAAGTGGCAATATTCGGTGATCGAAAATTCTCAAGAATTACCTTTTATATATACATATGCATAATTTTGACATTTTAATTTAGTGGAAATAAAGAAAGAGATCGATCGATCATTCCACTTGGTGATGAAAAAGTCAGAAAAGAAATGTGAGAATTGAATGATTTTCCCTGTAATGAGATTGATATGATATCAATTAATTCCTGAGAATTTTGAAAAGGAAAATTTTCTTGGATGATGAATTAATGATACTGGAACTTTAATTTAAAGCAGATTAATGATGGTATTAGCACAAAATCAATTCAAATATATATATATATATATATATATATGGGTCAAGTTCCCCTTACACCCTATTTTGACACCTATGTTTACACCTCGTTTTCAAAACACTATCTATGATAGATATTTTGACGAACCGACCGTTGGATTCAATACATTTCTTATGCATATCATGTATACCAAAAATTATAGTGATCCAATGGTTAGATTTTAAAAAATGTCACAATAAAAAATTGTTATGTTTTTAATTAATAAAAAAAATAATAGTTCTTCAAAATGATATTTTTCAAAAACTAACCGTTGGATCACTCCGATTTTTTTCATACATGACAAACATAAGATAAGTATCTAATCTAACGGTCGGTTTCTCAAAATATTCTATCTACAATGGTATTTGAAAATGAGGTGTAAACATAGGTGTCAAAATAGGGTGTAAGGGGAACCTGTCCCTATATATATATATATATTGACAGTTTAATTAATAGTGAATTTAACCAATAAATTAAGTAGGAAACTATTGCCATGCATGAATTAAGAACAGTTAACTAGCTTCAAAGATAATTAAGAAGGGGTCTTCTTTTTTAATTAATCCTTAAGAAAGTTTATTGGACTTAATTATTAGCTACACAATAGGGATAGTCCTCCCATTTTCCTTAAATCCTCCTCATCCTGATAAAGGCCGAATTCAAACTGGCCGTGTCTCTAGTACAACTATCAAGAAACTTTAATTAATTACCAGTACCTTCTCTTATAATATTGTTTTTTCATCATTAAATAGAATTACCAAATTAAAATGACTTAAACTAATTAATACTGGGCAACAAGTGGCATTGATCAGATTTGGAATTGATAGTGAAATTTGTTCTTTTTTTAAAAAATAATAATAATAATAATTGACTAATCTACAAAAGAAATTTGTTAATTAGCTTTCTCTAAATGCAAAAAGTGTATCCTATATACACTATTGCTTTAATAGAAAATGGATTATTTAATTTGGTATGCGCCAATTAATGGCCTCTTAAACAAATAAATTAAATTAAAAGATCCTAATCCCACAATCAGCAAACCTTTTTGACTTATAAAAGCAAGTGCCCGATTGAAATCTCAGGATTATATACTTTACGGTGCCGCCGCCAACTCACACTCCAATACTTTTGAATCAATATAAGGATTTTTTTAGCATAAGTTGAATTAATTAAACATGTTTACATACTAATTAACCGCCCATTTGATGCCTAAAACATGCTTTACTCAGAATCACACGCGTTTCCACAATGTTTAATGCAATAATTAATCATGTGATATATATATATATATATATACAAAAAAGAATATGTAGGCAGCATTTCTTTTCAATTACTGCATGAAATGTCTGCACCCAAGTAGATAATATATATATGTGTGGGTCATCAAGGTATCTTTGATCTTCTCCTTGTACGGAATGTTATTAAGGGATTAAGGGCAGATTGATTACCTTTAATTAGCTTTTTCTTTTTTCTCTCTCTCCTCCAAATTTCTCCTTTTCTTGTCTTTCGGCTCTCTAGAATTGAACAGGATACGAATTTTGATATGGGGAAGAAAAAGGACAACCCAACCCAGGCCAATTGGATAAACCCAATTCTTTTTCCCCTAGGACACCTCAGCAGATGCTCCAATATAAATAAAGTAGAAAGTCCTATGATGAAAATAGTGAAATTATCAAAATGACCTCGCCCGGCCGACATATATATATATGGTCCTAGCTTATTTTAATTTGTCCTTGTACATACATGTATGGCTTCTGCATATTGATTAGCATAGAAATCTACCTCTACTTCTATCCTTTAATGCACAATTCATTTCAAATCCTTGTTCTCTATGTTCTTGAAATTAGGATATATATATGCCGTATATTAGATCAACCAATAGGCCATTATATACAATTAATGCTCATTCTAATTTCAACATTCATTTTTCCACAGAAAACTAAGGGAAAAAAAAAAATCTAACTTAGCCAACCATTGCATATATGGGTCCGGTCAATCCATGGGGAACCTTAAGGTTAGTGTTGTCATTTGGGAATGTACATATATCCCTATCTATGTACTTGAGTCACATTTTTCATATTAATATTCTGATATGCAACTTGTAAGAATGAGACATAATATGTCATTATCAAGCAATGATCAAGGGTAATTTGGGAATCCAAAAAATATCTTTGGGAACGTTTTATTCTCTAGCTAGAAGTCAATTAATGCAAATTCACCACCCATAGGCCTTAACTAGCTAGCCTGTATAAATAGACCTCCATGGGAGCTCAAGTTCCTCACAGCAAACCCTTAAAACTCTCTTCACAAGTTCCATAAGTACTCGATCACATTGCTCTCTTCAACTCCTCAATTCTCAAATCCTCAATCTTTACATTTTTGTCCCCTTAATTTCCATTAATTAATTTGTAGCAATGGATATGGTAATGAGATTGGGGAAAGAGAAGCCGGTGGTGATCTTCAGCAAGAGCTCTTGTTACATGAGCCACAGCATTAAGACTCTCATTTCTAGCTTCGGTGCAAATGCTGCAGTTTACGAGCTCGATGAAATCCCAAATGGGCAGCAAATGGAAAGGGCACTGCTGAGTCTTGGGTGTAGGCCAAGTGTACCAGCTGTGTTCATTGGCAAAAACTTTGTTGGCGGTTCTAATGAGGTCATGAGCCTTAATGTCAGAGGCAAGCTTGCCCCAATGCTCATTGAGGCTGGAGCTATATGGGTTTGGAATAATTAGTAACTCATGTCCAAATGCACCAAGCTAGCTAGCTAGCTAGCTTTTATATATAGCATATATGCATATATATATATAAGCTTGGATGAGATATATATTGGAATTATAAGTAACGGCTTTAGATTCAGCAGTATAATATATATGTAGGGCAAGTTTACAACTCTTGTCCATGAACTAAATCTCAAGGAGATAGAACCTGTGTTTTTAACTTCTATTCTCTTTTTGTTATGCTAAATAAAATTATAATTACTTATGTGATGTGTCCGAATGCATGGCTCAAATCTAAATTAGTTATTGTAGTCCTCAATCTGCTCTTGTTAATTCATCTTGCTCGATCTTATATAATATGAAAATTTTGTATGCCAAAAAGATGGAAGGAAGATAGAAGGAAAAAATAAAGTAATATTTATAATACCAAATTACAAGGTGTGGGCGTCGCTACCAATACGATGATTGCAAACCTGACAGAATAATTAAGTTATATCACATGATAAATTAAACAAAAATATTATTCAGTTACCCATTTTAACCACCTTTCATTTTTCATCATAACAGCTCGATCCTCCCATTATTGAAGTCAAACTTTAATTTAAGGAAGAAAAAAAAAAAAGATAACACTCTGTCATTACTTTTTGCAATGAGAACCACCATATCTATCATTGATTAAAGTGGCCGGCTTCGCTATCACCCAATTATCATTTCTAATAGTTGAAGATGGACTGTTGTCGCCTTCTACAAAGACAAACCTAGCTAGACACACTTTTAATTTAAACATTCTGCATGAGTGCAGTACCATGTGTCCTTATTTACTTGGGGACTTGGGAACTCTGTTGCTTCTATATATATATATATATATATATATATATAGCAAGAATTTGTTGTGTTAGATGATCATTCAAACTTCAGGACTCTTGTAGCCTCTACACTAGCTTACTTTGCTGATTGAGGAATGGCTCCAAGTACAACACTCAGACACACAGCCTGTGGAGCCAAATTTTGTGATACCAAGATTTAGAGGTCCTTTCCTACAATGCTATATATCTCAAAAAAATTTCCCAAATGAATTCTAACCTTTATTTATTACCAGATTGCTTATTGGGTACTAGGTAGTTAGTACTAAATAAGAGATATTGGATAAGCACATTATTTTAATTTGTAGTTCTCTATGAATGTTGTGTGTATTTTGACAAATTAAAATATAAAATAACTGTTTATTGGTAAGAGAATGGATCTGGGATGTGTTTAGAGATCACCCAATGTTGTGTGAATTTTGATCCAAGATGGGGAAGAAAGCTCTGCCAAAGTCTGCCCGTGGATTGGACCAAACCAAATCAAAATCGTGGATTGGCACTATTTTTCTCCAGAACGGAGAGTTTTTATTTTTAAAACATTGTATTCTTATTGGTTTTAAATTAAATGAAAATGTTATGCGAACTATTTAAAAGGGATATATAATCATACTTACAAAAGGTACACTTTATAATAGCACCTCTGTATAGAGCATCTAACTATAAATTAAAATTCATTAGATTGAACTACCAGACACCTGACCTTTACCAACACTCAACTCTAATTGAGGTTTGGTTAAGGTTTTCCCATGCAAGACCAATCCAAGCAAGCTAAACAAGTCCATCAATGCATGTCCAATCTTTCCTTAATCTAATGAATTTAATAATCTTTTTTTTTTTACTAATAAAAAATAATAATAAAAAAGCCTAACTAAGCTCGTTCAAGTTATATACCTCTGTGCTAGTAATATATGCCAATAATCCTATCTTTTTTTTTTACTAAAGAAATTTTTGGTTATAGCAGCCGAAATTAAGTGCATCGATAACCATTTGTTAGTTTCTAAAATTTGGGGACAAGGGTAACTCCTATCATTTAACAAAAATATTATTCTAGTGGTATACAATTGTTAGCTTCTACTTTTCAAAAAATGTATAAATGTCTTGGAATATATATATATATATATCAACGTAACTTCAATGCATATCCATATATCCGACAAGATCATCACAAAATCCAAAAAAGAAAAAAAAAATGCCTGGCAACATCAAACATTACCAAAAAATAAATAAAAATAAAAATACAGGAATTGCATACATATAATTGGACCCTATCGAATATAGAGGCTCATCATCGAGAACAAAGACAGTGAAAAATGGAATAGTGAAGCACGTGATGGTTTAAAAGAGGAAAACAACAGCATATGTACAAATATTTAAAGATGCCATCGTCCATGCTAAGAATCGTACGTACGACCCTCATATTAATAATATCATTGTCAATCTTAATCATAAATAGATGTGGAGAATAATTAAGATTTTGAAAAGACATATATCGAATAGTACGTGTGAATAGAATCTAGGGAAAGTTGAGTTATATTGTCATGAGTTCTGTTACTTTTTTTTTTCTGAGTAAAAGATCATCTATATATATATATATATATATATATATATATATATATATATTGTTCGATACTTGAAATATATAACCACATTTGAGAGAATTATTTTTTTTCCTTTTTCTTTTTAGCATCTGTATGTAAAGGCATTAAAGGTGAAGCACATAATGATCGATAGCATTCTTTGTCACAGAGAGAGAGAGAGAGAGATGGGGTGCGAAATATCGAACCAAACAATTTGTACAGATAAATGTACTACCTCGATCAGGAATTCTCATCTAATCTTTATCCGAGATGCCAAGACCCGACCTTGCATTCTTTATGTTCATGCTGTACGGACTATCTAGCTATCGAAGTTGACATTCCCACCATGTAACCTTCTTATCTAGCTTCTGGGGCGGCCCCCCCCCCTCTCCCCCTCTGTGGAGTGCATAAGTCCGTACTGTACATAGAAAGATATGCGTAATAACATAAGGAAGTGCTAATATCAGGTGAGGTGCACCTAATGCAACTTTGTGTCAGGTGATCTATCTTGATAGCATCAGTTGCAAAATATATTTTGAAAAGTTGACCAATAAATTAGATACTCTTTTTATGTATGTCAGGCCTGCGGAAAATTACAGTAATTCAATTGTTAGTTTTTAAAAAATGTCATAGTGAAAAATTGTAATTTTTTTATTTCATCAAAATGTCACCGTTTTTTAACAATCGGATTTATCGTTGGATTGCTGTGATTTTTGGCAAGTTTGACATATATTAGAGGACTATCTAATCCAACAGTCATTTTTCAAAATCTATTCTACAACTAACTCTACGGAAACCACCTGACGCAATTTTATGTCAGGTGTACTTTATATTAGCATCTCCGTAGTAAGATATAGCAAATACTACATACTAGCTACTACTACATAAGTTTAGAAAGAATAATATGTGGAGTTCAATATAAATATATAAATAAATAAATAAATAACCATTGCTCCATTTAGTAAAAATTAAGAAAGGAAAAGTAGAAGGAACGGGCTTTCAAGGGAAAGGAGACTTACTTTCCTTCTTCATTTGGTAGAATAGATGAAAAGTGACTTCATTCATTCCTACCTGTTGAGTAGATAATGTGGGAAATTAAGGATGTAGTATTTAATTTACCCTTATTAATTTAGTATAAGAAATAAAGATATTTTTATCAATACCAAAAAAGTATAAGGACAATATTGTGTTTTCACCCCTTCCCCCCTCCTTCCTCCCCTTCCTCTTGCTCATCTTCCCAACAATGGTAGGATGAGAAAATTTCATGCATTCTTCCTTCTTTCCTCCCCTCTTTCCATACCAAACACAATCCTCCTACCTCCATACCTCCACTTTTTCCCCTCTACCAAACATAGCATAAAAATAACAAGACAACAAAATGTACAGAGGTTAGCAAGCGGCCCTAGGGATGTCAACGGGGCGGGGTTAGTTTTTCCTTTCCCAATCTCGTCCCATGAATAAAAATCATTTCCCAAACCCATCTCATTCCCAACTTAAAAGGAAAAGGGACGGGGCAAGAGTTCTGCAAGGCGAGATGGGTTTTCCCATCGGGTTTGAAAAAATAATTAAAATATTTTTTCAACTCCAGTATTTTTTTTATTTTTTTTTTTTGGAATGAATCCTAACCATAATCTCAAGAATTTTGATTTCAATCTTGGATTACAAGTATTTGTAATTAAAAAATATATATTTATACATACTAACATGGTGAAAAGAATAGAAAAATAGAAAGAAAAAAAAAAGTTAAAACACTAAATATTGTGTATATATATATCCCATATCCCATTCCCATCCCAAATCCTATAGAATTTTTTTATTTTTCAAACCTTATTATGGTTTTCAAATCCTATTTCCAAACCCTTCCCATTAGGAATGGGCGGGAGGGGCGGGTTATTCTTTTAACCCGTCTCATTAACATCCCTAAGCGCACCACCCCACACAATGGCAATGTGATTGGAGAAACATAAATAATTCACAAGAGTACTAATACAATTATATTTCAATGATGCATGACTCTGTTCATGCATATGATCAAGCATTAAATACATGTGTAAAAAAAAATAAAAAATAAAAAAAATAAGAAACCATGCGTATTACACATCAACCATTGATGGATTAAATTTTTCATTTTTTTTTTTCATTTTTGTCTTACACAAGAAAAAGTCCATTAGAGCTTATGAGCTACACGTACAATGAAATATTAGTCCATCCCTTTTTCTTTACCCCAACCTTAATGAAGGCAAAACTCGTTCCCAGATATCTTATCTTATGCAACCACTTAAAATTTTTATCCCTGCACTAGCTGGCATCTTGGATGGAATATATATATATATATATATATATGTCCTCTTCGCAATAAAAATGTGACCAGGAAAGAAGTAAGAAAGATATATGTCAGAGTCAAGTGACCCTACATAAATTGACCCATTGCTTGATCTTAGAGGCTTTATCTGTGCTTCAGGTACGTGTGGCAATGATCTGGTGCTTGAAAATAACGTTGTATGCCTTTTTATTTTTGAATACGCATAATTAATTTCGACGTTATTACTGGATAAAGGAGAAATTAAAGGAGAGATTCGCGTTGGTGATGAAAAGTCTGAAAAAGAAAAGTGGGAATTGATCGTTTCTTTCAGTAATAACCAGATATATATGAATTAATCATACAGGAACTTTTAAAACAGATAAATGATATAGGGTATATATTAGCACAAAATCAATTCAAATATAGAAGGTGCTGGTCCGTCATCAGGGTATATCGATAGGGTTTAAAGGGATAGAATTGAAATGAGTACTCCTGTTGTGTAGTTCATAAGCCTGATGAACTTTGTACGATCATCAGCTTTATATATATTGTCAAATTAACTTTGTACTCAATCAATAAAAAATGGGAAATAATAGTAGAAAAGGATCTATTTTGTTTCTGCATCATAAACTAGGCTTGTTGAAGAAGTCACGCTATCCCACATCACCCCAGTAAAGGGTTTGACATAGCTTCACATTCTGAGTTGGACCTCTCCACGTACTCTTGAACTTCAATATGGTATTAGAGCCAAATTTTCATATATAGCTTCACAAATTAGGACAACAAACGGCATTCAGAATGGGACTTCATAATGAAATTTGTTAGCTTTCTTTAAATCTGGAAGGTATCAATCCCTTCTGAGAAAATTTAGTGTGAGCTGCATATACATCAATTAATGACCTTAATTGATCGATCTTAATTAACCAATAAAAAAATCCTAATATATTCCACAATTAGCAAACTTTTTTGTATAATAAAATTAAGAATGCATGTGACTAGTTGAAGCCTCATGGTGCAACTTTAAGGTATAGCCTACCCACAATCCAATTACTGCTAATTTTGAATCAGTATCTGCTTGACTTTTAGGCATTAATCGACTGTTTGATGCCTATATAAAATAAGTGCTTGACAAATTACATGAAGAATCACACGATGATAATGATAAATGAATAATAATTAACATGCCTTTCCACATTGTTTAATGCAATATTAATCATGTGATTTATAGAAAATGATATCTTAATTGTCAACATCTCTTTCAATTAGTGTATACAAGAATAGATCATCTTTGGGTCATTAAGGAAACTTCAACCTTCTCCTTGTACGGAATATATTTCAACGGTCAATTAACGCTATTTATTAAGGGAAGATTACCTTTAATAAGCATTTTTTTTCCTCCAAATTCTTCCTTTTTCCTGTCTCTTTCTATTATTTTCTGTCTTCTAGAAGTGAACTGGATGCGAATCCTTTTATGGGGAAGAAAAAGGGCTACCCGGCCAATTGGATAAACCCAATTCCTTTCCACACAACCATCAGTAGATGCTCCAATAAATGTAGATAAAGCAGAAATTAAGTCCTGCATGTGGTGAAAAAACAAGAGTGAAATCATCAAAATGATCTCAGACTTCCTATATATCTATATATTAGTACTTTATATCATAAAAGGCCCAATTTTATATATCATGAGATGACAAAGATTTTCAAAAAAAAAAATTATCGATTTGTCATATTAAAAAGAAGTCTAACTATAAAATACTTATGTGGAGAGGGACTCATGGATATATAACACTTTTTTATAATAATATATATATATGTGCGCAACTCGTAACAGTGAGAAACAATAGGCCAGTCCTTATCAAGCAATGATATAAGTACAATTGGGACTGCATTTATATATATATATATATATATATATATATATATATATATATATATATATATATATATCCTTTGCAACATTTTATTCCTTTGCACAATAGGTCGTTATCAAACTGAAAAATATCATCGTGCAGATTATTCCATCTATCTGCCAAACAATACAATCCCAGCACCCTACCTAGCCTCTATAAATAGGCCTTCATGCGAGCTCAAATTCCTCACAGCAAACCCTGAACTCAAAGTCGATCAGCAAATATTTAATAGCCATTTTTGCCAGCATTCTACCTCTAGTAAAGAATTAATTATCTAGCTTCTTAATTTTCTGCTGCAGTGATGGATATGGTGAGGAGATTGGGGACCGAAAAGCCGGTGGTGATCTTCAGCAAGAGCACTTGTTGCATGTGCCACAGCATTAAGGCACTGATTTCTAGCTTTGGTGCAGATGCTGCAGTTTATGAGCTTGATCAAATTTCAAATGGGCAGCAAATGGAAAGGGCACTGCTGAGTATGGGGTGTAGGCCAAGTGTCCCAGCTGTGTTCATTGGCAAAAAATTTGTGGGTGGTGAAAATGAAATCATGACCCTTCAACTCAGGAACGAGCTGCCCCAAATGCTCATTGAGGCTGGAGCTATATGGGTCTGGAATAAAAAGCAACACCACTAAGCTTTGATATATATATATATATATATATGAAGATGATGCAGTACTATTAGTATAGATAACATATTGGAATTATATATATTGCAGTATTATAATATGAGAATTGAGATTTAGTGCAGTACGTATGAATAGTTTAATTAGCGCATGATCGAGCTTAGCTAGCTCTTTTTGTTGTACTTTTTATTTTCATTGTCTAGCTATATATGAACTAAATCTCAAGGAGAACCTATGTTTTCACTTCTGTTATCCTTTTGTTATGCTAAATAAAAGTGTACTTATTTACTTGTGTAATGTGTCCAGATATATGGCTCCAATTAAATCTAAGGAAAATGCTTTATATCCTAAAAAAATTGTCCCAAATTAATGATGTGGCATATGATCTAATCCTTCTCTTTTTTATTGAATATATTCTCTCTCCATATTAAATGAAAAGTTATGATTCATTTGAAATAATTTTTTGAGATATATAGCATTACTGTAAATCTAAATTTATTATTGTAATCCAGCCTCAATCTATTTTCACAATTTTTCGTAATGACATTTTTTAAGAAATTTACAATTGAATTACTGTGATTTTTTGTACGAATGACATACATAAGACTGGTACATATCTAATCCAACAACCGATTTTTCAAAATTTATTTGTCAATTGTCCCCACAAAAATTACCTAATGCAAACTTGATAATAGAAGTTCTCTCTGTCACTTAGTGTATGTGTGTGTGTATATATATATAATAGGAAATTTTGCATGCAAAAAAAGGGAGAAAAATAGACAGATAGAAGAAAATGAAAATAGTAACAAGCATAAATACTGCAGGCATTGCAGCCAGTATCGGCAATAGTGGACTGTAAACTAGGCAGAATAAGTTGTATTAGATGATATTCAAGCATTGCAGCCAGTATATGCATCTTTATTCACTTGAGGACTTGGGAACTTTGCTTTAATAATTAACCGAAATAAGTTGTGTGAGATGATCATCAATTAATCAAACTACGCGATTCTTGACAGAATGTCAAAATGCCAAATTTTGTGACACCAAGATTTGCATTGAGCCATTGAGGACATAGAACCAAAACACCCAACTTAGAACAAGAGAAATATGGATTCCAGCTGCTGCGACATTACTTCTTCTAATCACTTCAAGGGAACTTTCCAATCAACTCAAAATGTTAATTTTTTTCAAAATTAATTATCATCCTAATATGCATAGTGAACCATGTGCATTTGAAACCCTAGGGAATATGGTTCATCATGAACAACGACAAGAAGTATGGAATAGTGAACCATGTGATTGATTAAAGAAGAAAACAATATTGTCCCACACATGCAAGTACAAAGATGTGCACATCCACCAGACGAATCCTGTGAGCTTAATTGATATTCTCTCTTCTTTTTTATTCTTTTTTTCTTTTTGGGGAATGAGGCCTAGCTTGAGCCCTTGGTATTCATTTTGTCTTGCATGCAGATCGTTATCAGTATTATTCAAAGATTTGGAGAATAACTAAGATTTTGAAGAGAAAAGAAGAGTACAGAAACAATAGTTTTGAGGAAACTTGGGTCATTTTTTTCATGTGTTGTGAGTTATGTATCTTGTTCTATACTCGAAACAACTATATTTGGGAGAATATTTTTCCCTTTTGCGCATTTATAAGGCATAAAGGTGGAGCATATATATAGTGGTTGTCACCCTTAGCTTCTTTGTCACAGAGAGAGAGAGAGAGAGAGCTGTGAAATATCAAACCAAATTAAGAATTTGTACAGAAGTGTACCGTACCTTATCTAATCTTTGTTTGTGATGCCAAGAGCCGACCTTGCATTCTTTATATTCTTGCAGTACACCTGTATCTATCAATGTTCATATTCCACTCCTAACACGCACCTCATCACATAACCTTCTTAAGAATAGTGAAATTGTTTATTTTTTTGTATATTTTTTTGTAAAAGCTAGCTACCTCTTCATTTATTTCCCCTTTACCATTCCCTTCTGATAATTTTTTACAATTTTCATAGGATGCATTTACAAATAAATGACCTCTTAAACTAATATATAACCAATATATATATATATATATATACAGAAATGCTATTATGAGGCCGACCGTCTGATCACTGTGATTTTTTGCAGGCATGACATACAGAAGATGAACATCTAATCCAACGGTCAGTTTTACGAATTGTCATATAAAATTGGCCATATGGAGGTGACCTTACGCAACCTTACGTAAGGTCGGCCTCATAATAGCATTTATATGTGTGTGTATATATATATATATATATTGACATAGCATATACATCAGTAGAGTTAGTGGTTAGTTGTTAATAGGAAGGGGACAACAAATGGGATAAGAACCTCATCCATGATGAATAAAATTTGGAATATCATCCCATAAAGCTAGGGAGACACAAGAACCACTGAGGTAAAACTCATGTTCAAATGACTTCTTAAACTAATAAAAGATCTAAAATAAGCAATCTGCAGACCTAGCTAGCTTCTAGTCCTATAAAAGCATTAGTGAAATATCAGGATTCATTATATACACAAGGAAAGTACTCTATAGTAAAATTTGACATCCCTCGAAGATGGATTGATTGATGATTTTACCCATAATCGTTTGGCCTCAACCAACCCGTACTAACCGATGTTTTTGATGCCTAAATAGATGCTTAATTTACATGAAGAATCACACAATGGTAATATAACATGCCTTTCCATACTGTTTAATGCAATAATCATGTGAGATTTATGGAAAGAATATGTTGGCATGCAACATTTCTTTTCAATTAGTGTGATGTGTACAAGTTGACAATATGTAGGTCCACAAGGAATCCTCTCCTTGTACGGAATTTAATTTGTCATAAGGTCATACCATGCTATTAAGGGCAGATTGCCTTTATTAAAATTTTTTTTTCTTTTCTCCTCTAAATTTCTCTTTTTTCTTGTCTTTTTGAATTTGACTGGATACGAATATTGATTTGGCAAAGAAAAGGGCTACCCAATTGGATAAACCCAATTTCATTGCCCCCCTCAGTAGATGCTCCAATATATAGCTAGATATATAGTGCAGAAAATCCTCCTCTAATGGAAAATTAGTGACATTATCAAAATGATTTCATCAAACATGGTAATCCAAACTGCTGATTTCAAATGGGACAGATTATGTAGTGGGTTAGATGGATCATGTACAGGAATGCCTCATGCACAATTGTTCGATCGATCAATTCCATTCTGTTTGCATTAGTTTTGCCTAAAATTATTTTTGGATAATTATCTCTTCACATATCTAGCTAGCTCTTTAGAATTCTATATATCCAAACTAACTCTAGCACGTACATTAATTCAAAATTTTCATAAATTGGCAAAAGTTAATTAAAGGACTTAGCTTTGCCAACCATTGTATACTCCTCAAGTCATCTAGAAGTGATCCGGGGCCATCTTTTTAGATTAAGTACGTGGAATTTTAGGCAAAACTATCTATATATATATATATTCTAAATGGAGCCTTAAAAACGTTGGAATAGACTGAAATTAATATGATTTCAAATCTTGGACGTACCTCATGATATATTTATATATGGACTCCGATCAATGGAATCTTGGACGTACCTCATGATATATTTATATATGGACTCCGATCAATGGAATAGACATGCAGATGCAACATGATCAGATACTTTAGAATAATTTTTCAAAAAAAAAAAAAAAAAACCATCAATTTACACAAGAACCACTGATTTGCAACTTGCATATTGTAAGAGGGAGACACAAAGAGTCATTATCAAGCAATGATGAAGGATAATTTGGGAATATATCAATGAATATCTTTTAGAACGTTTTATTCCATCCCTAGCTTTATGTTATATCAATGAAATATGACAATATATGCCGTACTAGCTACTTCACTACCCTTAACCTAGCTAGCCTGTATAAATAGACCACCATGGGAGCTCAAGTTCCTCACAGCAAACCTTCAACGTACTCTCTTCACAAGTCATAACACACACTCCTCCTCTCTAGCTAGCAATGGATATGGTGATGAGATTGGGGAAAGAGAAGCCAGTGGTGATCTTCAGCAAGGGCTCTTGTTGCATGTCTCACAGCATTAAGACTCTCATTTCCAGCTTTGGTGCAAATGCTGCAGTTTATGAGCTTGACCAAATTCCAAATGGGCAGGAAATGGAAAGGGCACTGCTGAGTCTGGGATGTAGGCCGAGTGTACCGACTGTGTTCATCGGAAAAAACCTTGTTGGTGGCGAAAATGAGGTCATTAGCCTTCATGTTAGGGGCAAGCTTGCACCAATGCTCATTGAAGCTGGAGCTATATGGGTTTGAAATAAGCATGGATAAGATATTGAAATTATATATATATATGAGTAATGGTTTCGGCTTTTATTAGCAGTATAATATGAGAACAAGTGCGGTATAAATATGTAGTTTAGTGAGGCTCTTCTAGCTTTTTGTACTTTTTGTTTTCTTTTTATTTGCAGGGCGCGCAAGTTCATTTACAAATATTGTCCATGAACTAAATCTAAAGGCCGGACAACCTATGTTTTAACTTACTATTCTCCATTTTGTTTTGCATATATATATATATATATGAAAGTCAAGTTACTTTTGTAATGTGTCTGGACTCCTATTCTCCTACTCTTCTTAATTATTGTAATAGAATATTTATTCTGAATTTTTTAGGGTTAATCCATTCGGAGGGGGACCCGGGTCCCGATTCAACCAATCAGCCGGTTCGAATTTTAAAACACTGGTATTTAATGGAGAGAGATGTCGAAGGCTTGACATTGGGTTGGGCCAGCTCAAATCCACCTTGCCTAACCCAAACTAGTCTATGCAGTGCTTCAGTCCACTACTTAAATAGGCAAAGGGCCTTGTTATTGCAACCCCTCTCAACTATTAGCCCATTCCAACCATTTGTAATTTTTTTACAGTTTTATGAAAAAATACATTGTTTTTAAGAAAACTAGCCGCTTAATCCACTAGAAAACATCATTTTGAACAACTTTGTAGAAGAAAGTTTTTCCAAAATCTATCATTTAGGTAGACTTTTTGACCGTACCATTTATTATTTTTACAGAATATTTAGTAAAAAATGCCAAAAAGTCTACTTAAATGATAGATTTTGGAAAAACTTTCTTCTACAAAGTTGTTCAAAATGATGTTTTCTAGTGGATTACATGACTAGTTTTCTTAAAAACAATGTATTTTTTCATAAAATGGTAAAAAATCACAAATGATTGAGATGGGCTAATAGTTGGTAGGGGTTGCAATAACAAGGCCCATAGGCAAACCCTATAGGGCTGTAAACGGGCCAAGTCACTTGGACTCTTCTCATGATGCTTAATTTGATAAATCAAAGAGTTTAGAAATATTTCACACAAAAAAAATAAATAAATAAAGAGTTTAAAAATAAAATTTGAACTTGACTTATTTTATCTTACGAGCAAGCTCGAATGAGTTAGTTATTGAACTAGTCTTGAGCTAAATCCGAATAACTTGATTTGTCTTACAGCCGAAGCCCATTTATTAAAATTCCAACTTTGTAATTAATGTTTTTTTCCTCCAATGTAATCAAAATAATAACAATAATAATAATAATATGTGGACAAACAGAGTAATAAATAATTTAGGCACCGTTTGGATTTGTTTTTTATAAGTACTTATTTGCTTTTTTAAATTTTTTTCTTTGAAATTACATATTGCAAATTTTTAAAAAAATAAATAAGTACTTATAAAAAACAAATCAAAACGGTGCCTTAATGAGCCTAGATCTTTTTGCTGTCCTTTTTTTTCTATTTTTGTAGGGTAAGTTACTAAGTTTACATCTCTCATCCATCAATGAAGGTTCAAGGAGATCGAACCAGCCTTTTTAACTCATATTCTCTTGTTCTTTTCTTTCTTTTTTATCAGCAAAATGAAAGATTTATTGACTATTAAGATTTAAGAATGATATAAAGGATGCAACAGGATAAAAAGTAAAAAACAAAAAATCCAATATTATCGTGACACTATAAAGGCAACCCATAAAAGAAAAATGAACCCCTTGTTTTACTCTTTTCTTAAGTTTTTTTGGTTTTTTTTTCCTGATTTACCTATAAACCCCAACAAAAATCAAACTATACAACCACAACTCCTTCTAAGAGAAGCCAATCTAGATCTTCACTTCCCCAAGGCCTAGAATCAACAAGTAATTGAAATTAACAGTAATGCTATATATCCCAAAAAAAAAATGTCCCAAAAGACATCCCAAACGAATCCTAACCTTTCATTTATTATGGAAAGATAATTCACTAAAAAAAAAAAAGGGTTACATCATCTATCACATCATTTGGGAGACACTTTTGGAACAATTTTTTAGGATATAAATAGCATTTTCCTGAAACTAAATAGCCCATAAGAAAGCAAATTAAGTAAACATGACCTGCTTCCTTAAAATATATATAAATAAATAAAAAAAAAAACACAGACCATTGTTGAACTCTTCGCAATCCATTAGTTTGCCTCATAAAAACTTCCTCTTCAACTCCTCGATAGGTGCACACAAAAATACCACAACACAGTCTTGTTCCCAGGGGAAGACCATTGTAAAATTTGTCAAGAATCAACTTCTCTTTAATTTCGAAAAATCCTTCATTTTACCCACTCTAGCTTCCAAAAAATTATCAAACAATAGATGTTCGAAAAGCAAAAGGAATGCACATAACAAATTTCAAATTAACCACGGTTTTGTCAAACATGGATAATAATGAAACATAAAATTTAAAAGAAAATTGTAATAAAATTGCACTGAAAAGGGGAGAGGATGGTGAGATTGTAAGAGAAAAAAAATTATGAAAAACTTGGGCCTGTTTGGATAAACTTCTGCTTCCTATTTTTTGTACTTTTAAAAGTAACTACCAAAATTTTGCACTAAAAAAAATAGGAAAAACTTTGATTTTTTTACTTTTAAAAGTAGAAAAAAAGGAAGTAAAAAAAGCTTATCCAAACGCGTCCTTAAAGGGCTGTTTGGGAGAAAGCAAATGTTATGGCACCCTACTCATCACTGTATGTTGTAGGTATTCATGGGCTCTAGAGGGCGCCAATGAGAGAATTTATTCCACTTACATGGAAAATAATATATATAATACATCAAGTATACTTTCTTTTTCCCCCAAAACCTAGGGAGTGCCCGGCCTTTACCATAATGTGGCAGAAAAATTCAGTTTACACAATTGTTCAAATTCAACCCGATCTCTCTCCTCCAATTCTGCAATTTTGTTGCCCCAAAAATTCATGTTACCCTGAAAATTAACTCCCAATAAAAATAAACAAAAGTAAATAAAGTTACTTATGTCATGCATACTAAATAAAAGTAAAGTTACTGACCTATATATGCAATGTACGTTTATGGATCGAATGGCTCAAATTTGAATTAATTATATTTGGATCTTATATAAAATGAAAACTTGCATGCCACCCTTCATATAAAAAGGATAAATTAAAGAATATGACTAATTGAAACCTCATGGTGTAACTTTAAGCCTAACCACGATCCAATGCTTTTGAATCAATATCTTGATTTTGAGGCATAAGTGGTGTTATGCCCAGAGAGCTAGAAGTGAATACCAAACAATCACACAAATGACAGAGACACGTACAAGTTTTATGTTGTTCGAAAAATGCCTACGTCCACGGGACAGCGAATTTCACTATATGGAGAGAAAAATATAAATACAATAATGGAGGAGGAGAAATTCTCAACTCAACTCTCAAACACTGATTCTACTCTCTCTGATTCTCTTCCCTCTGATTCTCTACACTCTAATTCTCTCTCACATGCCTTTTATTTATAGCTGAATGGAAGATACAAAATCAGCAACAAGCCCACCGGCAAGCCACCCTACCAAGGTAGCTCCCTAGATTTTCGACTGACAAAGTTGGTGGCTGTTGGTGGCTCAATCTTTGACTTTGGTAGATTTCCAAATCTAAGCCAATCTTCACAGAGTGGAAACCTCTTTATGTATTAATCAATCGTTTTATGCCTAAAATAGGGCTCTTTACATGAGGATGATAATGATAAATGAATAATATATATAACACATGCGTCTTTCTACATTGTTTAATGCAATAATGGTAAAAATTGTCCTGGGTCCTGAATGTGACACATGGACAAAGTGAAACTCGATATGGATATTTGGTATCTTCTGTTAAAAGCAATATGGTTACCCGACCTTTATGTGTTGGCCGATCTCTGCTAACCGCCTTATTAGGTCGGTTCGAAGCCAGCTGCACTGAAAGAATCTACATAAAAGTAAATCAGACAATCAGCAGGAAGTTCGCGCCGTCTTCTGACATCGAATATCAACAGACCCTCATGACCAATAAATAATCATAAAGGGTCCTAAACCGTATTTCCAACCTCTAAACGATCTTCGAAGAGGGAAGATCGCTGATACCCGGCCTCTTTGTCCGGTTACCCAGATACCACCACTCGGGAGAAGCCCGAGCGTTCTCCTTGATGAGACACATGAACTTCATATCAGTGAAGTTCGGTGCCCATCCAAGAGATCTCCACAACACCATAAACCCGATGAGCACTCTCCATGAGTTCGGCGTCAGCATCACCGTGCTTACTCCTAATCGGTGAAGCACCTCCCTAACAAAAGGTTGTAATGGGAGCCTAAGGCTAATCTTAAAAGTTTCTTCATAAAAACATGCCTCACCAGAAAGGTTATCGGTAGCTCGGATCTCAAGACCAGAGATCCGGAATTCAGTTCTAACTGAGTTGGGAATATGGTACAACCTTCTAAGTTCAGACTCTTTCTCCTCCCATATCATATTTATATGGACAAAAGGAAACGGGGGATTGGGAAGAGGTTCCTCGACCCTCTAATTTGGAATTGGTTCCGGTGGAAGGGATTGAATAGGGTTTACATCAAGAGTTTTATGAGATGACCCTGACGTACCGGCTCCCGAGCCGCCACGATTCTCAGTTCGAGGTCGGTCGACAGGAGGAACCCAACCCGATATGATTTTTTTGATTGTTTGGTTGATAGGAAAAATAGCCGGAAAATCCAAGAAAGTTCGCCGGCAAATTCAAAGTTTCACCGGAAAATTCAATACAAAAGAACGCAGTTCCTAAAAATGCTAAATCAAGGTACAAAAGAGTGAAAACGAACAGTAAAAATGAAAAGAGGAGCGTAAAAATACCTTGTATCGGAGTAGAAAGCCGAAAAAATGGGAGGATCGAAGAGAAAACACTGGGATCATGATTCGTCTCCAGCGAGCTCTCAAAGAAATCCAATAGGAACTTTGAATGGAGAAGATGAATAGTAGAAGGGAAAACTCATCCTCTCACCTTATATGGCTTGTCTCATAAGCAACTCACGGATTGGCGACATGTGTCTTTATCCGACGGTCAAAAATCAACCTGGCAAAGCGAACCATCATTGTGCCTGCCAACCGTCGCCTCGAACACAACTCTCGGAACAGCTGTTGACGCCTTGAGCAACGAGACTTCATTAATGACCAAGACGCCCATTCACACTTTCAAGACAAGCGGTGCCTTGCTTCTGATCACCGATCAATGTTGAAACACTCGTCCAATATCCCGATCATGCTTCCAAAATTGATCCAAAGCAAGACGATATAGCATGAGTGTAACACCAATCTGTCTCGAATTTGCTGGTCTCTCGTTTTGTGTCTTCAACACTTGTATCACCGATCTAATAAACCAATTCCTCAACGTTTGATTTGACGACCTGACATACTTCCATGAATATCTTCTACGAAAACATTTTGAAAGTAGGAGGCAACTGAAGAGGGTAAAAACCGTCGTGGGCCCTAAATGTGACACATGGACAAGGTGAAACCCGATTTGGGATATTTGACTCGATCTAGATATTTGGTATCTTCTGTTAAAAGCAATATGGTTACCCGACTTCTATGTGTTGGTCGATCTCTGCTAACCGCCTTATTAGGTCGGTTCGAAGCCAGCTGCACTGTCTTCATAAAACTAAATCCAACAATCAGCGGGAAGTTCACGCCATCTTCTGACATCGAATATCAACATACCCTCATGACCAATAAATAATCATAAAAAGTCATAAACCGCATTTCCAACCTCTGAACGACCTCCGAAGAAGGAACATAGCACTCGAGTGTTCATCCCCATAATCACCATATAAAAGGGGAGGGGTCACATCTTGTACAAGGTAGGTAACAACAATCCCATCACTACACTATTTTCCTCCACATTCTCTTGAAACTGACTTGCTCGTCAGAGCTTTGTCGGAGAAACACCACACCAGTGTAAGAGGTCGGAATTTCATCCAACTAAGCTCCCGATTTGCCTAATATGTTTGTATACCTATTTTTGGCATCATCACCACTCTACCAAGGTAGCTCCCCAGATTTTCGATTGACAAAGTTGGTGGCTGTTGGTGGCTCAACCTTTGACTTTGGTAGATTGACGAATCTGAGCCATTCTTCACATAGTGGAAACCTCTTTATGTATTAACCGACCGTTTGATGCCTAAAATATGGCTCTTTACAAGAGGATGATAATGATAAATAAATAATATATATATATAACACATGCGTCTTTCCACATTGTTTAATGCAATAATAGTAATTAATCATGTGATTTACAGATCGAAATTGATACTATGCGAGTCCACAAGGTATCTTCCTTATTCTTGTACGGAATTTAATTTGTCCATGCTATTAAGGGCAGATTTTGTCTTAATTTATGTTTCTAGAATTGAAGTGGATGGGAATATTGATATATAATTATATATAGGGAAGAAAAGGCCGGCCGGGTTACCCAATTGAATAAACCCAATTTCTTTACCCGGCCACCTCAGATTCTCCAATATAGTGAAAGTTGTACGTAACTATGATGAAAAAAGAGTGACATTATCAAACTAATCTCACCTCACACAGTAATCCGACCTCATGGCTGATTTCAAGTGGAACAGATTGTGTGGTGGGTTCATGTACAGGAATGCCTCATGCACAATTCTTCAATTTCAATATTCTTGTAGCGATCAGGACATTATTAATTTAAATTAAAAAACAGCAATATTATATATGGACTATTTTAAGGGTTTTTTTTTATATTTTAATTTTTGCCCAAACCATAAAAATTAATTTTTCGTGTTCTCATATTTATAATATAAAAATACCACACAACCAGAAACTTTAATCCGAAATTAATATTTATAATATTAATAAATGAATATTGATACACTTCTGGATATATACTCAAATATGAGATTTAGATAGAGTTAAAGAGAGGATATATACCATTAGGTTACAAAGCTATTACACGCTGTCATTTGGGAATGACATCTGCATCCCTTTTTTAGTCACATTTTTAATATTATATATATTGATATACTGATTTGCAACTTCTAACAGCAGGGAGATACAATGACTTGTCCTTATCAAGCAGTGATGAAGGATAATTTGGGAATCAATGGATATATATGTTTTAATTAGAACGTTTTATTCCCTTTATGTAGTTATATTCTCACAATAATGCGGTACTAGCCTTCAATTCACCACCCTTAGCTAACTAGCCTGTATAAATAGACCTCCATGGGAGCTGAGATTAAGTTCCTCACAGCAAACCCTTAACTCTCTTCACAAGTTTAATTCATTACTCACATTCCTCCCTCAATCGATCGATCTGTATTAATTTTGTTCCCGGCCTTTTCCATTAATTTGTAACCATGGATATGGTAATGAGGTTGGCACAAGAGAAGCCAGTGGTGATATTCAGCAAGGGCTCTTGCTGCATGTGTCACAGCATTAAGACTCTCATTTCCAGCTTTGGTGCAAATGCTGCAGTTTACGAGCTCGATCAAATTCCAAATGGACAGCAAATGGAAAGAGCACTGCAGAGTCTGGGGTGTAGGCCGAGTGTACCAGCTGTGTTCATTGGCAAAAATCTTGTTGGAGGTGAGAATGAAGTCATGAGCCTTCATATCCGAGGCAAGCTTGCACCAATGCTCATAGAGGCTGGAGCTATATGGGTTTGGAAAAAATAGTATTGCTCACATAAACCAAGCTTTTATATATATATATATACCATGCATATTAATTATGCAGTATAATATATATAAGAACAAGTGCGGTATAAGTAGTTTAGTGAGCCTAGCTAGCTCTTTTAGCTTATAATTGTACCTCTTCTTTTCTTTTTATTTGCAGGGCAAGTTTACTTGCAACTCTTGTCCATGAACTGATTAATCTAAAGGAGAGCTTGTGTTTTAACTTTAATTATATTCTCCGGCCTTTTTTTATGCATTATATATATATATATATATATATATATATATATATATATATATATATAGTCATTCTATTATAAGGTCGACCTATGCAAGGTCGGCTCCATATCTCCAATTTTAGAAGACAGTTCGTAAAACTGTTCGTTGGATTAGATGCTCCCACTCTGTATGTCATGCCTGCAAAAAATCACAGTGATCCAACGGTTGGTTTTTGAAATATGTCATTGTGAAAATATGCAACTTATTTGTTTTTCAAAAAAACACCATTTTTTTAACGTCTGTTATTTCAAAAACCAACCGTCAGATCACTGTGATTTTTTGCAGGCATGACATACATAGTGGGAGCATCTAATCCAACGGTCAGTTTTACGAACTGTCTTCTAAAATTGTAGATATGGAGCCGACCTTGCATAACCTTATGCAAGGTCGACCTTATAATAGAATGACTATATATATATTTGAAAAGTTGGATGATATATATGACTTTAATTGACATTTCAACATCATGTTAATTACCACTCCACAAGCTGGATGATTTTAATTAGTTGGAGCCATTCCACACCGGAGTAAGTTTGTATAGAGGCAATGCCTGCATCCTCAAGCCTATTACTAATTAATTTCCGTTTCCCCCTGGCCCTCCCTCACTATATATTTTCCATTTTCATTTTTTTTGGGCAGGCAAGTTTCCCTATTCTATATATTCAAGCAAGTGTGATATATGTACGTACTACAATAAGATGAGGAGCTAGGATTGATCGAAGTCAGACACATTACATAAGTTAATTTTCATAGAACTTCCCAACAACCCTATTCTATAAATTACTAACAAGCCTTTGCATGCAAACCATTCTGGCATTCTCACAAAACTTCTAACCTTTACACTTAATACTAGAGTAATCCAGACATGGCTTATCACCAGAGCTCACTAATTCTGCTACCTCTGTTGCTCGTCAATTGGTTCCTGATGAGTGGCAGCATCCTCGCCTCTCGCCACCTTCTAGACACGACCCTGCCTGAGCTTCCTAAGCCAGAATTGCCACCTCTTCCTACAGTCTCAACTTTACCCAAATTCGTGTTGCCACCTTTGCCTAAGCCTGAATTGCCGACTCTACCAAAGCCTGAGTTGCCGCCTCTGCCTCATGTTCCGGCTCTGGCTGAACTGCCGCCATTGCCAAAGCTTGAAGTGCCAAAACTCCATGAATGCCCCATTTCCCTGATCTCCCAAAGCCAACATTACCTACCATCCCAGCCCTTCCAAAGGACATACCACACTCCACCACTAGCCCTTGAGTTTCCATGCTGAGCTTCATTTATTAAGCTTATGATTAGAGTGCTGTAATTCTAAGAAGTCTAAATCTATTCTCGTGTCACCCTTTTCTCTCTCTCTCTCTCTCTCTCTCTCTAAAAGAAAACAAAAAAAAAAAACTAAAAAAGTGTCATCCGGGCCGGCCCTAAGGGGACGGCCAAGAGGCCTCCGCCTTGGGCATCCAAAAACTGATGAATTTTAGGGGCACTCACTTCAGCCAAATTAACCTACATAAGGGCCATCAGCCCAAGCCCCAAAAAATAAAAATTCAACCCATTGATTGAAACCAATCCAGCCCAAAGAGTGGTAAGCCCAAAAAAAAAAAAAAATTTTGAATAGCCCAAATTCAACCCATTCAAAATCCCAATGACCCAATATCCCAATCCAACAGCCTGCCCAATTTCTCAAACCCCATGAGCCACCGCCTACCAGCCTACCCATTTGCCCAAATAAAATTTCCCAAACCCCAATACCCAATTTTTCCCCACACACGCAGGTTGCCTCTTTTCGACTCTTCCTATCGCCTCTCTTCCTCTCACAGTCTCACCTCATATTTTAAATTTCTCAAATCCCAAACCTAATTTCCCAAACCCCATTTCCTCAACACACACAGGCAGACCGCAAACCTCTTCCTCTCGCCTCATATTTCAATAACTAAAATTTTGCACAAAAAAAAAATTAGTCAATAGGGGCATCGTTTTAGGATCTCGCCTAGGGCATCCAAAACCTCAAGGCCGGCCCTGGTGTCATCCCATGTGTGTGGGTAGTTGGGCTGGGTCTGTTTCAGTTATGTTCTCTTGCTGGCTTGTGTTTTGGCTTGTAATTGTGGTTGTTTTCGTTGGGATTGTGTGAAATTGGTTCTGTTTGAATGTTATATATGTAATATATACTTGTTTCTTTTGGGAACTTTGGTTTTTAGTTCAGAAGTGGCAACACCTTGCATAAATAACTTCATTTTTGGTGTTCTTGGACATTCCATGAAAATAGGATATCGTCCCATTTAAAACGCATTTGGTTCATGTAACAATTGCATAGTTAATATGAGTTCACTTTTCGATATTGTCCTCCTCGGGGGCGGAGCCGAGATTTTATCAGTGCGGGGCAAAAAAAAATTTACTAAAAGAAATCTACCATTACCTCAAACATCTCCTAATATTAATAAATGTGCATTATTTTACTTTTCAATATGCTTTCATTTCGATGGAAATTAATATCAAATATGATATGGGCAGATGAAGACAAACACGATTTGAATTTTGATGCATGAATAATGCAAATATTTCAAATGAATTTTGAATATCATAAAACAACATAAAAAATAGTTTGAAGCATAAATTCATAAACTTTTTAAATTATTGAAGTAACAAGTAACTAGCTATAATGTTGTTTTACAAATAGTATAGTGATGACAAATTTAAAAATTCTTAAAATTTCTCAAAATTTTAAACTAATCCCGAATATTTTTTAAATTTGAGTGAGGCACTTGCCTCCATTGCCCCCACCCTAAATCCGCCCCTGATCGTCCCATTTAACCTCTTCACGTACTAAACGACCGTTTGATGCCTAAAATGGGGCTCTTTACACATCAGAGTGGTTTTTAATTTCGAGTTAAAGTTTCTGGTGCTATAGTATTTTTCAATGCACCCCTAACCTTTTGTCATACTCTTGGAAATCAAATTTTTGGATTTGACTAGGCAAAATGTCTAACATGAAGCTTTGCCTCCGATGAAATTCATAGAAGCTCAACCGGGGCCCATCCAGTATGTGTGTGTCTATATATATATATATATATATATATATATATTTTGTCCAACAATATACATTAGGATTAATTATTAATTGTTAAGAAATTAATTAATAACACACAAACGAAACATCTTCCATGAAAAATTGAACCTAAAGCCTTCAAACCAAAGAGAAATGCAAATGAGCTAGGCACCCATCCAGCATTTCAACGCCCTACTTTTTAATTTGTTAGGATTAGTCTTGTGACATGTTATTATATATATATATATATATATATATATATATATATATATATATATATTCCAAACAAAACATATTATTTTGGTTGTTTTAATTTCTATGAAAGTTATGGTAGATGAATGGATGCCTAATTAAACTCGATCCAAACCCATTCTACCAAACAAAAATTAGTCGATAATCCATTCTTCTTCTTCTTTTTTCTAGATGATATGCATCGATCATAAACAAAATTAGTCGATAAGTGAAGGAGGACCAACCAAACCTCTCTCCTGAGATATATATCCATAGGAGAAGATCATAAACAAAATAAAAAAAACGACACACGTGTTATATTTTGAAACCCTAGCTAGGGAATATGGTTCATCATGAACAAAGAGAAGAAATATGAAATAGTGAACCATGTGAGCTTGATATTCTTTTTTCATTTTTCTTTTTTGGAATGAGACCTTGATATTCATATTAATGTCTTGCATGGAGATCGTTATCAGTGTATGTAGTTTATAGATTTGGAGAATAATTAAGATTTTGAAGAGAAAAGAAGAGCACAAAAAGAATAGATTTGAGGAAACTTCGGTCATTTTGTCATGTGTCGTGAGTTATTTTGGAGAATTTTCTCTTTTTCGCATTTTTGAAGGCATAAAGGTGGAGCATATAGTGGTCCTCTTCCTTCTATGTCTCTCTCACACACACACACACAGAGAGAGAGAGAGAGAGAGAAATGTGAAAGATCAAACCAAACAATTTGTACAGACCAAAGTGCATGTACCTAGCTTAGGAACCCTTATCTCTTGTCTGTGATGCAAAGAGCCGACCTTACATTCAATTCTTAATTTATATTCTTTCCGTACACATGCATGTATCAATGTTGACATTCCACCCCTAATTACGTGCACCTCATCATATAACCTTCTTAAGATCGAATCGGACTTTTAATTTATATTTATATATATATATATATATATTCTTAGTAAAAGCTAGTTCAACTCTTCATTTATTTTGCTTTTTCATTCCCTGACATGGCCTTCTGATACGATAAATTTTTACAATTTTTATGGGTTGTATTTGTATATATATGACCTCTTAAACTAATAAAATGTCGATATATTCATGCAAAATGATCAATTTATAAACCTTTTTAGTCTTGTAAATTAGCATCTCGATCACTTTTTTTAATTATGGGTTGTATTTGCAATAATCATGTGAGATTTATGGATAGAATATTTAATTCTTTTCAATCCCATTAGTGCGATGTGGGTCCACAAGGCATCTTCTTCTCGTGTCAATTAGGCATGCGCATAACTCCCTACTTTTCTTGACTTTATAATGCTTGATGTTCTCGATTCAAGTCCTCATAAGGTAGGTTTGGCACGTATGTCATTGCTCTCCCTTCCTAAATAACAATTAACAACTAATTCTACTAATGTATATCGTTTCGAATATATATATATATATATATATATATATATAGAGAGAGAGAGAAGTGTTCTAGTCAGGAGTACCTAACTTTAACTAAAGTCAGCTAAAAACACAAACCCTTAGATTATCATTCATTTAATGGATGATTCATCTCAAGATTTCAATCCAAGTACTTGTATTCTTAGCTGACTTTAGTTAAAGTCGGGTATCCCTTACTATATATATATATTTATTTGTACAGAATTCAATTTGTCATAAGGTCATACCATACTATTAAGGGCAGATTGGAAATTTTCTTCTAGCTATAGCTCCTCTAAAGTTGTCCTTTCTCTAGTCTTTGTAATATTGTCTTTGTGTTTTCTAGAATTGAAGTGGATGCGAATATTGAAATGTGGAAGAAAATGGCTGCCCAATTAGATAAACCCACCTCATCAGCTGCAGATTCTCCAATATAGATAGTGCAGAAAGTCGTCCTATGATGAAAAAAGAGTGACACTATCAAAATGACTTCACCTGATCACATGGCTGATTTCAAATAATGGACAGATTGGTTTGTGGTTTAGACGAATCATGTACAGGAATGCCTCATGCACAATTGTTCAATTCCATTCTCGTAGAAAAGCCCTAGATATTAAAGTGATTGTGGATAACTATGTCTTCCCATTTCTCTTTAGAGTTGTATACAAATCAATTCTTAACATATCAATCTTTAATTTAGAAAGTGATCATTATCACCCATTTCTAAGATATCAAGTGGATTTTTAAGCTCCAAAAGTGATTTCGGGCTAAGCTGTGCATTCTAAATAATGTAACCTTACCCCAAAAAAAAAAAAAATATTTGCTATGCAAATCCTGGGCCAACTTGCGCGCACCAGACTAAGTCCTGCAACCCCTAACAAGCTTACGCCTTGCGGTCCGTGACCTCGGATATTAGTAGATAATGGAAGTC
Organism: Hamamelis virginiana; assembly: GCA_017140935.1. Taxonomy (NCBI): domain Eukaryota; kingdom Viridiplantae; phylum Streptophyta; class Magnoliopsida; order Saxifragales; family Hamamelidaceae; genus Hamamelis; species Hamamelis virginiana. The sequence continues at coordinate 80,823 of JAESVK010000754.1, forward strand.
GAACACGGAACCAAGAAACTTGATAAGCCCCTTAGTCCTGCTTGCTCCACCACTAAGCTACCCATATAGCCTGGGTTAACCTTAAAAATATTAATAACAAATTGGGACCTCATGCATGGTATATTTATGGACTCTATGGAATACAGTTGCATGCAACATGAGATACTTTTGAATAAATTTTCAAAAATAATAATAATAATAATAACAAAAAAGACCATTATATGGGCTATTTTAAGGTTAGTGTTGTCATTTGGGAATGAACACCCCTTTTTTAGTCACATTTTTCATATTATAAATATACTAATTTGCAACTTGTAACAGGGAGACCCAATGAGTCATTATGAAGCAATGATTTGGGAATAAATGAATATCTTTTAGAACGTTTTATTTTGCAGTACTACCTCACCACCTTTAATTAACCTTTATAAATAGACCTCCATGGGAGCTCAAGTTCCTCACAGCAAACCCTTAAAACTCTCTTCACAAGTTCCATAACTACTCACAATATTGCTCGATCTCTTCAACTCCTTAATTCACAAATTCTCAATCTTTACATTTTTGTCCCTTTAATTTCTATTTATTAATTTGTTGCAATGGATATGGTAATGAGATTGGGGCAAGAGAAGGCAGTGGTGATCTTCAGCAAGAGCTCTTGTTGCATGAGCCACAGCATTAAGACTCTCATTTCTAGCTTTGGTGCAAATGCTGCAGTTTACGAGCTCGATCAAATCCCAAATGGGCAGCAAATGGAAAGAGCACTGCTGAGTCTTGGGTGTAGGCCAAGTGTACCAGCTGTGTTCATTGGCAAAAACCTTGTTGGTGGTTCTAATGAGGTCATGAGCCTTCATGTTAGGGGCAAGCTGGCCCCAATGCTCATAGAGGCTGGAGCTATATGGGTTTGGAATAAATAGTAATATATGCCCACATAAACCAAGCTAAGCTTATTTACAGTATATGTCTTTTCTTACTGTATCTTTTCTTCTCTTTTATTTGCAGGGCAAGTTTACAACTCTTGTCCTTGAACTAAATGTAAAGGAGAACTTGTGTTTTAACTTTTATGCATTGTTATATTTGAGAGAGAGAAAGAGATGCCTAGGATTGACATTGGGTTGGACTAGCCCAAACCCAAACTGGTCCATGCAGTATTGCAGTCCACTCCTTGAGTAGTTAAGTGACCAATGTGGCAAACCCTGTAGGCTGTAAATGAGCCAAGTCACTGTTGAAGCTTGATTTAATAAATTGACAAACTAAAAAATAAGGTTTGAAGTTGGTTAACTTATTTTACAAACAAAGCTAAAACTAAGCTTTTATCAAGTCAAAACTCAAACCTAGTATGAATAATTTGATTACTTAAAGTATTAATAAGCTTATCGATTAAAGTAATGCCCTTCTCGAGCTTCACTTGACAAATTAATAACCTTAAATTAAAGCTTAAACTTGACTTATTTATCTTACAAATAATCTCGAACAAGTTATTTATCGAACTAATCTTCAACCAAGCCCATGCACCAAAATTCCAACTCTGTAATTTCATCTTTTTTACCAATCGAAAGAAGCCTGCCTCTGTATATACACCAACTCCGCATACTCTTCCTAAAAGTTAGAATACATGCCGCTATACTAATATGATAATTAAGTTGCTACCAACACAATTGAAATGTGACACATGCTGTTTCTTAGTTCACCTGTTAGAAAAAGTCATCGTGCCGCTTCAAGTGAAAGGATAGGCTCTTGCTTAAATTTTATTTTTGAGCAAACTTGAACTCAAAATATGGAGTCTTGATTGAGCAACCTTCACCATGAATCTATCCATTTCTACACAAAAACAAATGAAAATACAAGAATTTCAGCTGAAAATAGTTCCATTCATCACATTAAACTTGAGTCCTGCTCCCATAAACTCAATCTTCATTAAGGGACAGCATTAATAGTTACTCAAAATAAATCAAAAAGTGTTCCTGACACCATAGTATGAAATAGGAAAAGAAAATAAAAATACAATGATATATAAACTCATGCATCACCCTTGAAAAAAGTGGATTTTAGTATACAAATTTGAAAGAAATAATGTTCTAACACTATGATGAAGAATTGAAAAGAGCTTACATAGGTTTTTTTTTTTTTTTTTTTTTTGGATCCGTGGAGTCATTAAGATGAATTAATGAGTATTCCATCATTTATGAATATAATCTTTCAAGATGTCGCTTTTTTGCTCCAAGGTTGCATTCCTTCGCCAATTCTCTACTGCACGTGCAACAGTAGCATTTGCCTTGGACATCTCATCAGCAGAGAACTTGTGTTCTATGATTCCCAAAGGTCCAGGCTGCAGTACGTTAATAACGGTTTCCACCTCTTGCTCCAGCTGCCTGTGAAGGAAGAAACGGCATGAAAGCTGGGTCAAAAATGACAACACAAGAGCCTTGAGAGAGTAAAACTTAATACAAACATGTAAGAGGAAAAAATAATCAAATATATAGCGGATCAAATTTGCTGTTTAAAAAGACAAGGCAGAAACTAGCTACTCCAATTGAGGACAGCGCAATATTAATTAGTACACAGTATAATGGGGCAAGCTCCTTTAGATGACTCAGTTGCAACATGATAGGGTCTTCCTCAATGTGCAAGGGAATTGCTTCAGTAACCGATAGAATATTATCTTTAAACTGCACAAGTTTCGTGATTTCACTGGGAAACCTCTTGGGTAGTAAATTAGCAGCTATATAACTAATCACCTATAAACCTAGCAAGTACTTTCTATATACATAGTGCTCTAGTTGACTAGTTTGGAAACTGAATTGAAATTTAATAGGACAGTAGTGGTTTATGGTAACCAAACTTAAGATGTAGAATTGAGATGAAGAAGAAAGGAAAAAGGGAAAAAAATGGACTTGAACAGATATTCCTTTCATTCTTCCTGCCAATCCAACAAACATAGAATTGTTCAATGGGAAAAACTGCACATACTACATTTAAATGAAGAACTTTTATTTCCACATGGAACAGTAAGACCATGACCTAAAACTAAGCCATGGCCAAGTCACAGTCTAAGTGGTGATTCAACAGCATATCTTTAGCAAGAGATGTCGCTGACCTGTTTGGTCATAGGTGGGTTGATGACAATTGAACCCTAATGAGATCCAATCCCCAGTTTGCCTCTGCTTCACAGCAGAATAGGGGTTCATTCTTACTTAAATGATTGATTTATGCAATACAGCATAAAGTATAAGACAACAGCTCTTGCGAAGCCGGGGCAACTGCTTTGTATTATTTTAAAACTTCCATTACACTGATAGTCCAAGTTTTTGACAAAACAAAACACCAAAAAAAGAAGGGGGCGCATTACCCAGTGTCAGTCCCACCAAAGCCGGGTTTTGGAAGGAGTGAGCTGGATATGGTACTAATTTTGATATTGCACAAAATTGCCACTCTCAAGACTCAATTCCGTACATTCGTACTTGACAACCAGGGACTTCTACCATTCCACCAAACAATGGCCCCTCATAATAAACACCAATATTATGAAATTAGTTTTACCAAAAAATATATATTATGAAATTAATGCAATACAGCATAAAGTGTAAGACAAAACTTCCTACCAGTTAAGCCCACTTAAGTTCCACAGTCCCTCTCTTCACTACTAGAAACCAAGATTATTTGAGGTGGTGTGGCCTACAAGGACTTTCAATGAAACTTACACCAAGCACTCTTTTCTTCTTTATATTTCAAGAATGGAAAACTAGACGAATAATTGGGTTACAATTACACAATTACAGGAACAATGTGAACAACCAAAAACTGCTCGGAGTAATCTATTTAAATTATAATTATAAATATAAATGTAACATCTCTATACATAAATACATAAGTATATTAAAAATAAATAAACACTAAGGAACAATTCTCTTGTTCGCAGTATTCAAACACCCAAAATTGCAAAGATTTTAAATGTTATTCTCTTTGCTTGCTGGCCAGTGCATTGGACGTGAATCAAAATCCCAATTTCTAAAGGCTTTATTAATATACCAAATTAATGAAAAATTATAACTAAAAACCCTAATTTCATTCACAAACCCTTACAAAATGGTTATTAAGAAAAGGGGTCCCTTGGGACAAATAAGATTTCATAAATTCACTACATTATCTAAACCCATAAACGAACTCACATACCATGGCAATGATAGATAGGTATTGCAAAAGAGCTCATTTTTCAAGAAAAGACAAGGAATCACTACCGTTTAAGAGGAGGTAGATGGGTGTGTGGGTGTGTGGGTGTGTGGGTGTGTGTGTGCACGTGCATGCGCGCACACATACATAACAGAAACCAAGAATATAAAGAAGAACAAGATGACACAGAGTATATATACCTGAAGAGCCTGGAAAAGGGCAACGACTTGCCAAGCCTTGATAAAGATATCGGCATCACACTTCTCTATCAAAACTGACAACTGGTTTCGATTTTCCCCTGCAGAGAGAGAGAGAGAGAAGTAAACAGTGCAAGAAAAAAAGAGACATCAGATACAACTGCAAGACGACGCCCTTTTCATAGCCAAATTCACAATCAAAATCGAAAACAGCTAACATGACCCACTCATAATCAGTAACCATACAATGCCAACTAAAGATACAGGATTTTCCTTTCACCATTTATGCAACTAAGGAATCTGAACTTCCTCCAATCCTCAATGCATCTAAATTCTATAGTAGTATAATTGGCGGCAAGCTGACTAAACTTGCAGATGGCGATAAAAAAAATAGTAATTCCAGCAATTAGATTTTGATAATTAGACCGCTTTGAAGAACATGAAAACGTAGCCAGAAGCCCATTCCATTCGAGGATTAATAAAAACTAAAAAGTACTGCAGGCCTAAAAGAAATTTTCTACACATCCTCAGGTTCTTAAATTGCCAGAAAGGGTCATCATAAAAAATAAAAAGAGTTTCTTTGAGAGACGATGATAAAGACTTAAAGAATGGTTTCAATGGAGGAATTGCGACACGATTTAGGGCTTAGGATTTAGGGGGCGATTCATTCTCGGCATTACCGATTGGAAGCCAATGCCAAAAGTAGGGAATTGGGAAAGTGGCGTGACCTCCATGTGTTCGACGGTTTGACCAAGAGAAAAAATAAATAAATAAATAAAGAGAGAACGCTGAATCACTGAACTGAAAAGAGAGGGAAAAATTTTAACAAGTAAAAATTGCAAATCTTCTTATCCCCAAGTGATGAAATTTCTACAACAATTGTGTGAATGACCATTAGATATACTGATATATTATACTTACACATATCCAGCAATAAATAATGCATGAAAAACATCAAAAAAAAAAAAAAAAATTATAAAACGATTCGAACCCACTTACAGTGAAGAATGAAGATTGCGAGTGAACCCAATCACTTTATGAGCAGAAGGGTCGCTAAGCTTTCCTTGCAATAAAGATTGTAATGCGAACCCACTAATGAAAAAGAGCTTTGAGACTTGAGATATGAAGAAGAGTGGAGAAGAAGAAGAAGAAGAAAGAGCAAAGAGGGAGAACGAAGTCGGCAGCGGCTTGCGGCTGAGTTGAGTCTCTGAGTCTGTTTGAGATTGTTTGATGAGTAGGAAAAACCATCTGAACCGGAATTGGTTCTCTAAAACCGCTCGTTGAACAGGCAATTTAAAATATTTTTATTTAAAAATAAAATGGTATATTGATATGGTAAAATCTTAGGTGTGCTGAAGCCTAAATTGAGGAGCTATCATGAGAAATTATCTTGTTGTGTGACACATGTTTAAATTTTGAAGAATAAACAACCCAGAAAATATATATAGCGGATGATCCGGTCTTTTTTTTACGTAAATTTTATTTTTGATAATAAATGAAGGGTTTGAATTCATTTGGCATAATTCTTAAATTTTTTTAATTTTGATAAAAAAGTTCTGCTAAACTTTCAAGTCATGAAATGCACATAAGTGTTTATTGTCATGTGCCACGTAATAAATATGAAGCTTCCCATCATGTAGTGGTTATAATTGAGGTGGGGAGAAGTTCTGGCACTTAAATAATTTCTTAATCTTTCACATAAGAGCAGTGCTATAGATCCCGTCCCAATTACTGTTTTTCTTTTTCTTTTTCTTTTTTTCACTGTGTTTTCTTATTTTCACTATTTTATTTTTATTTTTTTCCTAAGTTTTTTTTTTTCACTGTATTTTTTAAAGAAGAAGAAGAATAAGAGAAGAAAAAGCAGCGGCATCATTTTCATTGACGGAAAATGTGCAGGAAATTAATACGGTAGCTTTAGCATTTTCCTTCACATAAACTTGTACTCAAAAATTACATTATGGTTTGGAATCTTTTGTATTGTGCGTATATGATGAAAATGACAATAAATTTTAGGTCACTGTAGAGCTAAGATGTATATATCTTGTCTCTACTACAAGTCTACAAACGAACAAGAGTTGGTAGGAGGTGATTTTCCTTCCAGAATTATTGATAATGCATGTCGACCTTAGCAAAGGCAAGGCATGCATCACATGCTCAACTTAATTGTGAGGTTTTGAGTCTCCATTTTGTGAGAGCAAAAATCTCTCACAAACAGTGATTGGATGGATACTATTTTTCAAACTCCACTGTAATGGTGTAATGTATATATATTAGGGTGCTGTGTGCTTGAGAGACTGCAACACACTAGGTCACTAGAAATAATGAAAAAGAGATTTTTTTTTTTTTTTTTTTTTTTATTACACAGGATATAATAGGTTTGCGTTTATTTTTTATTTTTATTTTTGATAAACGGGAACAATACACAAATATAACACACACGAACTTACATACACATACCCACACATAAGCATCACCCAAACACCACCTGTAAAAGTGTACCTATCCTTTAGAGGAGTGATAGAACTTGTGAAGGTTTACTTTTGTTAAAATTTGGGATTAAACTAATCCTCGAAAACAGGCAAAATCACTCTCAAATCTCATTTCTATGATAATTAGGGTGTCAAAGGTTAATCCCATGATATCTACTTCTTAAGGCATTAAAATGTTAAAGAGGAGAACCTATTTGTAAGTAATTTTTAGTATTTTCATTTCCTTTCCCTCATACTTTCCAAAAACAAAATAGAGCTGAAATGTTTGGCAAGTGGGAACTATGCAATGATTATTTTCCCATAGAAAGTTACCATTCTAGCGTGTTCAAATCAATCCTTTTCTTCTTCATTTTTCCTCTTAAAATCTCTCCCCAGAAATTAGATGATATAAAAAGTGAATAATAAGCTGATTATGTGAATACTTCAGAGACTGTTTTATATCTATTTCAAAGTTGTAAAAATCCTCACACATCAGAAAACTTTAGAGTACAAGTTTGATTCAGTGCCTTCATGCCTTAAAGATTTTCACCAAAAAGTCCAAGAGAGTGAGTGATCTCACCCAACAAGCAATTACACAAAATCAACTCTCAAAATTATCAACCTGATATTAGACAACAATATCACAATAGTTTCTACTATACACTCTTAATTATTCACACATTTTATCTGTCATGAAAGGGAGTGATGCCTTCGCTTCTGAAACAAAAACCGAGTTTCTGAATTAGCCCTGCCTCCTATAGGCTTTAAATCTTTAAACTTGAAGAGGGCATTGAGCTTGCCTAGTTTTTTTGTGAATGATTTGAATATCTTATTTGCAGGATGTGACCTTACAAGCTCTTGTTTCATGGAGACATGATCTTTTTCTAAGTCAGTTAGCCTCATCCTCATTCTTGCAACTTCAAGTTTCAGCTCTCTGTTCTCTCTCCTCACTGATGCATAATTGTCTCTTGGCGATATGGCTCCACTTCCTGCACCACTGCTTGATCTTTGAGGGAATTGGCCATTGATTGAACCAAAGAAGAACTGATTGTGACCTCCATTCATTGCATTTCGAAGCCTGATTTGCTCGAAGTATAGCACTTGGACTGCCATTTGAACGGGTAATCTTTCGTTCTGTGCTGCATGGCTGCAGGCTTCTTGAGATAGTTTTTGACAGTCTATGGTTTTACAGAGGCGGTACCGTTCTGAGTCCTTAATATTTGGATGAACCTGTTAAGTATAAGCCCACAAAATGGTGTTCAAAATATTGAAATGATAAAGTCTAGTGCATTTTTTTAAAGGAGAAAAGGGAAGAGAAGAATCACCTTGAGGAAGATATCCACAGCTCTGTAGAGTCCATCATTCACAATTCGAGCATGATCAGGTAGTAGCTCTGCTAATGCTATGAATTTTGATGGCATCAAGTTTGAATCCAATGCAACTTCTGCAAGATAATTGTCCAACAACTTTGAAACCTTAATTATCGAGCTTTGTTTAGGAGATCCAGGACTGTCAAAATCATAAGCCATTTCACTTTCGTCCCTCAAGTGATTATCCTCATCATCATCCTCATCTAAGTTCAAGAAAATGGAGAATATCCTCAAGATTGATTCTGTGTCATACAGTGGGCTGTGGTTGTTTCCATGTGAATTCGCGGGTATGAGGATGTCTTCAAGAATGGCCTGGTCTAATTGAAGACCGATTCGCCTTTCTAAATCAGATCTGCAGGAAGTAGATGCTGATGCTGCTATGGCTGTTTTCAATAAACTTGAAAGAAATGCCATTGGAACAGGACTCTTCCTTGATTGGGTTGGTAGTAAACTAACCATTGCTTCAATAATGACCCTTTGTTTCTTTTGCAATTCCAAATCCAAGAAACTTCCTTTCCCCAATTGGGGTTCCCTCACAACAAGTCCTTGAAGAGAATTATGGGCATAGTTTATCAAAATTCTACTGATCAAATCCTGTTTTAGACCCTTTGATTTCACTGCAGACAGAACCCTTTGGAAGAAATCGAGATTAAGTACTGTGAGCGATTTTCCCCACCAGTCTGAGGGTGTTTCTGGTTCCATACTTGGAACAGATTTAGCAGGAAAATTATGGTCTAGTTTGGATAAGCCAGAGGTGAGCTGCTCTTTACATGCATTATTTGCAATAGCATTGATGATCCTGCTTACCAGGTTGATCTCTTCTGATACGGGAAGGAGAATTTCACATTGGTGAAGAACAGATATTGAGCTCGATATAGTTGGGAGCACCATCTCTTTAAGATATACTTCAGTTCGAGATTCCAAGTTCTTGTCTGCAAACTCTTCTGTCATTTCTAGGAAATGAGCTGCACAACGTAGCATTGCAACGTTTGATAGTGTGATCTCAATATTCACTCCATAACAGAACTTTGCAGCCAGCTCAAATGCCTCTGATCCACCCGGAACAGCAGAGAGATTTATTCGTGAAATTTTCGAATCTTTTGCTTCTAACAACAGTTTTCGAATTCTTCCACTCCGAGAAACTAGAGGGAACTGCCAAAAGAAGTCCAAACCATGTATTAAAGCTTCTAGCTAATTAGTTCTCCTCTTCCATTTTCTTTATTATTGAACCTTTAGTTGCATCTTATAACACCATATTCATCATTTAATTGTCACATTTCAGCTTTTATGATTGCCAGAAAGTATGTTTGTTTTGTATGAAAATCAAGCAATTTATTTCTGCACATATTTTAACTCATGCAGTTTTGGACAAAGTTTCTCAACCAGGACTATAGGTATGAAGGCATGCCATTTTTGTGCTTCCTTATCCACAATGTTCAGGCTCACAGTGAAGTTATGCTATTTACCCTGAGCTGTTTCCCTTTTTTTTTTCATTGAAATCGTCTTTAATTTAAACCTACAAGTCTTATCAGCTTTTTAGTTTTTTCTATTACTTCAAATGTTATTTCCACATTTTTCATATCTTGCAGACTACAAACATGGCCAGAAAATAGTGTTCCTAGTTCCATCAAATTAGCAAATTGATGAAATATGAGATTGATACCATGAATCCCTTGACTGGAAAAATTCATTCGAGTCATCTAAAAGGTATTTAAAATACAGGATTGACAGTATTTGGTAAGAATTTGACTTGAATATTTATGATTTGAGATTTAAATAGTAATCATAAGGTTTTAACAACAATGTTTCATATAGATTAATGTACAATGAAGCTAAAATCTCTACACAACTATGATAGTTAAAAGAAAAAACTGCAGATATTGAACCGCTTCCTTCTTACCTTGTGAAGTGAAAAACTTGCTCCTGCTACTTCAATAGTAAGATCGCTAGAAACATCAGATATTGGCCTGCAAGATGGAATATAGGAAGAATTGGCACCAGATAGAGAATAAATCACAATATATATATATATATAGGCATACCTACATGTTTGTTAATGCCAAGTATTCAAAAACCTTGCAGGAGCTTCACCTACTCTACACCCACATCCTAATATAAGATATGGAGACAGTTTCTGTGTAAGAGTGGGGTCAATTCATTTACACTAAACACCTCAAACCTATGGAAAATGTGATCCATCTTGATCTTATGATTCAACATGTATGGCCCGGATTGAAAAACAAGGACTCAATTATGATAGAATGAGTGTGACTGCACAAGCAGTACAACAGAAGATAAGGCTAGAATTACCGCTAACAAAAGGCTAACTAAAAATGCTTGGGCAATGGAATTATTTTGTCAATTTTACTGACCTGCACAGATATGATGGGAGCCACAATATGGGTCACCTTGGTTTTAATAGAAAGTTGTATTTATTTATTGTGTTATCTATCAGGCTAGAAGGTTTGCCATTTTCATCCAACTGATTTTCGAATCTTTCCGTACTTGTTCAGGGGCCTATAGAGAGTAGAAACAATGGAATTATTGATAAGCAAATACTAATTGCAGTTCAATACAAATTGGGTGCTGGGTCAGATAAGGACATTTAGCCACCCATCCTCGTGCCGCTGTCTTTGGGGTGGAAGATATATCTTGGTCAGGATCACAAGTTTGATCTGTCATACTCAGTGCTAACAATTATTTCTAAGGTTTATCATGAAGTGTTGTTTTCTTCAATTAATGTGGAGGAGCTATGGCAAATGCTGATGAGAAATTTTGGCCTAATTTTGGGAAACCTGCCAAGATTGTGCTTATTGACTTATTGGGACACTTTGCCAACTGGGTTCCTTCACCAGGTCCTGTTTTATAACATTATATGATGATCTTACTCTTTTTTTTTTTTCTTTTTTTTTTTGCTTCGATTCAAATTCAGAAAATGCATAATGATAACTTGATATGATGCTAACCACCATACTAAAATAATGATTCAGATGTCGCGATTCAGGAATTAAAAATGATATAGTGGATTTGTTATCTTGATTTCTTTAGGTTTTTTAATACGAGGTTCAATTGCCACAATGATGATTTTTAAGGTAAAAGTAGAAGAAAGTGGTTAAAACTTTTGGAACAGTTTTTGTAAAAATGTTTGGTGGGCTTGCTTTATGACTCCCTACTGTTGAGTTTTTTCAAAAATTTCAAGGAGACAATTTACCAAATTGCCACTGCTGCTTGAGATTGAAAATTTTCACCTTATCAATCTCCTTCTTTTTTACCATTTGCTACCAGGTTATCCCAAGTTCAATTCCCATAATAGTTGAATACTGATCTCACTTATTACCAATTACCAAATTTCTCTCAGCAATTGATTTATGCATGGAAAAGGGAAATAAAGTAGTCCTAAACTCGATTGCCAGAAAGGAATCGTAAAAATTTGATTAGAAATAATTTCAGTGTTTTTTAATGAGAAAAAGAGTGTGTTGAAGTCTGTGGCACAGTAATGCTTCTTGTCTCTCTTATATAATCAGAAATGCCATTTTAGTTGAATTTTCTGGACAACCAAACAGGATTTCTGTCAATAAAGTTCCAAGCTTCATACCTATGCTTGAGCGGGGAAATTGAAGACGGAAAAAAAAAAAAATTGATTCTTATAATGGCCCTTTTGATCCTAGTTACTGTTGTAAAATTCAAAATTTTCCCATTAGTTCTCCACCTTCTGCATGATCAAACTAAGCACTGAAATGACTTAACTATCTAAATATAATGGTTTTCAGTTGAATTTGCTAAACCCCAGAATCAAAAATGGAGATAAAAATGAAGTTGAACTTTTGAGGCTTGTTTCAAATGAAAGATCAATGAATGCAACAACTTGAATTTATCATGCTTGAATCTATCTTAGCCAGAATGAAATACACACACACACACACACACATATATTTGCAAGTCTATAATAGCATAAAATTGAACATTACCATTCAGGGGCCTGCCTTGTACTTGAACTGGGACGAAATGGTCTCTTTGCTGATATACTAGACTTCAATTCACCAACAGTAACAACACCCATCTTCTCAAAATTTTTATAAATATATATATATATATATATATGACAATTCAGCCTTTGAATTCTCAGTTAAAGATCTGCACCACCACCCCACTAACTGGTTTTTCTCTCTCTGGAACCTGCAGACTGTATTAACATTCCATTTCTCCTGTCAGTTAGAAATCAGAACAGGACATATTACTCTGCTTGCCAATGTTGTTTTAGTCTCTCTCTCTCTCTCTCTCTCAGAGTGGAATTAATGTGGAAAGAGAAGCAGAAATGAGGAGAAAGTCACATGAACACATACAAGGGATTAAAGGGTGGTGATGGGATTAGAAATATACTTTAATTGAGTGTATATAAATGTGGTTAATATAAAGTCAAGAAAATGTAGCACTTTTCGGTGAAAGGTAGAGGGAGGAGTGGCTTTTTCACTTGGTTTTTGTTTAGAGAAATCGCAGGATTCCTGAAGTGTTGCAGTGCTTTTGGGGGTAATAATCATGGCAAATGAAAGCTACTCATATAAAGATTAGCTTAAAATAACTCTATATTATGTGTAAAGCTAACTAAAGTGGAAATTAAGAGGATGAGCTGGGTTACATGTTATAATGAGAACCACAGTACAACCAGCTAAAGTGCTAAACTCTCTCTCTCTCTCTCTCTCTCTCTCTCTCTATATATATATATATATATAGAGAGAGAGAGAGAGAGAGGTAGCTTGTTCTAAATACTTAGGCAAATTAACTTGTGTGTGGTCACTGCCAGACTTGTGATGCATATTTGTGGCCTACCTTTTGAGACAAGGTAGTCCCAAAGCCATCTTGATTGAGCATCAGAGTTTTTGATTTGGACCTTTTGAATCTATGATCTTTGGGGTAAAAAAAAAATCCACGTTCACTCTTTGACTCTTAACGTTTTGTGAACTGTTATGCCTAGATCAGCAAGTTTCATGATGGCGTGTGCTTTTTTCTTTTAGAAAAATACTAAGCAAGGAATCCATATGACCGACAACTCGCCAAAAGGCGAGAGTCGAGCCCATGACTTCTTAAATGAGAGTAATCAGCCCTAACCAACTGGACTAATCCCAATTGGTTATATGTAAGGGTAATTAATATGGCATATTTTCCACATCAATAGAGGCGTAGAAGGAAGATAATCAATGTTTTGATGTGTATAAATTTTCCTAATGGATGAGATGAAAACGGGTAACTTAGCATGCCAATGTCACAAGCCCTAACATAGCAGACCCCAACAAATTCTAACGGTACAATATCACATCAACACAAGATGCACAGTTGTCTAACATTAATACATGTCACATCGATCATCTGCTATGTTAGTTGAATATACTAAAATATAGCATGCCACATCAGCAAACTATAAATGAGTAACTGACACAGTATTGACACATCATTTGACATATTAATTAACAGAGGAAATGATCAATATTTTAGTTTATATTATACTCTTCTCTTTTATGAATTAATACAATGAAGATTAACACCTTAAGCTATGAGCCCCCCACACTCTTTTAGTCATGTCAGTTGATGCATGAACTTAATTGTTTATTGCAATAAGTATAAAAATTTAGGGAGAAGTGACTAGTGTTGGATGAATCATGGCGTAAGATAGCATCGATCAGGTGGTAATGATGAACCCATCAATTCCTGCTTTTGGGTGGCTACAGGACCACTGCTTTCTTAACCTAACAGTTGGCTACAAAAGCTCCTTCATCACCTCATTGGGATCATTTGATCATATGGACCTTAATGGCCTAGCTTGATTATTTTAATTTTCACAGATGTCATTGCAGGTTTTGCGCCAAAAAAAACCCCTTGGGGGTTTTTTTTTTTTTTTTTTTCTTTTAAATTTGGGAATGACTTCAATATATAAATGAGCTGAAGAGGCTAAGAAAAAGCAATTGAGTATTGCTTAGATCTCGTTTGGACCAACTGGAATTAGTCCAGTTGGTGGAAGGGATGAAATTTGGAATAATTGATCACCATTTCGAAATTTTTTGCTAGTATATTGTATATATGATTGTTATAATTGGTGTACATTCTTCAATTATATCAAAAAAAAAAAAAAAAAATGTTGGTGTACCAACTTTACTTAAAATTAATTTTAACATCCATAATATATATCATGGTTTGAGACCCAAACAGTCCCTTAATACAAATTATAAATTTTAACAAAAAGTGTACACAAACCCAGATGGGTATGCATCATTTCTATCTAAACAAAGTCGACCCCCAATTTCAAAGCTTAATTTTTAAGAAGATTATGAGAATTGATTATTAATTATGACAATGAATTATATTAAAATATTAAAATATAAATTTTTGCAAGAATAATGAGACTGCAGCTTGAAGAATGAATTATGAGACTTGCCTCTTGCAAGGTGGCATATATATAATACCTGGACTATTGAAGTAGCCACTTCAGCTAGCTGCACGCCCCCATTACTTCCTTTTCACTCGGGCATATATTTGTGTGGACCTAGGTTTGGGGTTTTCTCCTTTTTTTTATTTGGGTGATCTTATCTCTAAAGGAGGGTTTTTCAAATATATATATATATATATATATATATATATATAGAGAGAGAGAGAGAGAGAGAATAATAATAAGTCCACATATGTGGATATAAGTTAAATTTACATGACGGGTTATAAATCATTGTAGGATGTAAATTTTGGAAAATTGACCGTTAGATTAGATATTATACTTATGAATTTTGTACATGCCAAAAATTACAGCGATCCAATATCATAATTTTAAAATATAGATATGAAAAACTATGACTACCGAAAAACTGTCACAATTTTTTTCAGTAATATTTCTAGAAAATCAATTGTTGGATTACTGTGATTTTTTGCAGACATGACATTCATAAGTACGGTATCTAATTCAGCAGTCAGTTTTCCAAAATATGCATCACACAATGATTTATAACCCTTCATATGGATATAACTTTTATATATATAGATATATTCATTAATTTTTGAAAAACAGTTTTAAGATATCTATTTATTAATATTGAAAAAAATATAAGATACAGATAAATTTCTATCATTAAAAAGAGAATAAGTTAAGTTTTGGGCCTGTGAATAAATAAAATAAAATAAAAAAGAGCTAAGTTTGTGCGTTTGATTGATAAAAATGAAAAAATAATAACAAAAAAAAAAAAATGGGAGAGAAGAAAAGGACAGCAGTGGCCAAAAAGTTTTGTTGTTTTCCTTTTCGTCGTTTGTTTATTTTGAATTTTTAACATGAAAGTGAACAAATTTGGAATCATAGTGGGAGGTGAGAAAAGTTAGTGGCTACAATTATGGGTGTACAAAAAACATGTGACCCCACATCTTCTCGAAATCAATGGGAGACCCGATATGCCATATTCTGCACTGCATTCTATGTACAGACCCCCCAACAAAGCTCTTCTTGTCCCTCAAAAACAGAGTCATTCATTTGGTAAGAAATGAATGTGCAAACCCAGAATGGTAGTTTAGTGGTTTAGTGATGGAGCAAACAAGCTAAGGATTTATCAAGTCTCTTGGTGCAGTGTTTGACTCCCACTAATTACAAATATCCGGAATCACGGATTGCAAGGTACAAGTCTTGTTTTGAAAGTCTTGTTCGAATTGCAGGATTTAGTCCGGTACGCGCAAGCTGGCTCAGAATACCTGTATAGAGAAAAAAAAAACAAACGAATGGACAAAAAGTCTCCACAATCTATGGTTATCAGGGGCGAATCTTTCCATTCAGGGTGAGCACCTTTTGTATTTTGATTTCAAACTTTAATATATATAATACAAAAAAAGGCCAAAAACTAAAATACATTGTTTATATAAACAAAAAGTAACAAACAAGAGGCTTATCATAAGGATTTAAAACGTAGATAAGAATTTAAAACAAAAATGAGGGTGGGCACTTTAGCAAATCTATATTATTTGAATTTATATATACCTACTAATTTTTAAAAAAAAAAATTTGAGGGTGGGCACGGTCACAAGCTGGATCCGCCCATGATGGTTATGATTCTACCATCAGATTGATTTTGACTTCATCTCGATGGATCCTTATTTGCCACGAGCACGCGTGATGCATGTATGGGACAGCTCTTAATGGGAAAATTGAGAAATTGTTGGGAGTTTCCGTACAATTTTGTTGTGTGGCCTTGAGGAGTCCAGGGTCCTACTACCTTTTTTATTTTGATTTTTTTTTAAAAAAAAATCAAGAAAAAATTTGAATGCAAACTATTTTTATTAATATAATTACATGAGAAATCATAATTTCTTAAGTTTTAAATCCGAAACCTTTCTATCTTGTAAGTCTTTATTATGAGCATTTTAGAGTTTATTTGGACTTCGGCAGATCAAGTCCGAGATTTCTATTTTGAGTCTCCTAGATCACCTATTCACGGTATTTGCCTTACGTCTTATTCAGCATCCGTGGTTAGTAGGGTATTGCGGTCACCCGAAGGATTAGTCGAGATACGCGTAAGCTGGCCCGGACGCCCTCGTCGTCACAAAAAAATAAAATAAAATTGTCTGGATATATATATATATTTTTTTACTTTTACAAAAATAAAAGAGTGAAATTAACGAAAGTTTTGATAGTGGACAGTATTAATAGTTACTTTTTCTTTTTTCTTTTTTTCTTATTACTGTATCTCAATTTTTAAAAGTAACTGTCAATAAAAAAAAAAGTAGTTTATCTAAACGAATTATTAGATATCCTTTTAGTTACGAGGCCAGTTGTCAATTCATTTTTACCACAAGATATCCAAATCCTTGACTCGATTAATCTTCAAATACACGTAAAATGATTACCCACTCCGCATCAGTTAATGCTCGAAAAATTGAGTTGATGACTGATGTTATAAAAAGAGTAAAACATAAAACCTTTTGCTTTGTGAAGCATAAACTCTAAAACCAAATATTTACAATTATCCAAACATAAGATTCTGGGCCCATCTTAGGTTCAGTGTATTGTACACATTTCAATGGACTATATTCCTTAGTAACACCACCTATGGGCCCTAAAAGCCCATCAATCGCCGAAAGCATCTGGAGACGTATATTGGTCCCCCACTTCTCCCCTTAATTCCTTCATTTTCCCAGATATGTAACCCCGAAGAAGGGGACCATGGAGGTAGCAATTTGGCTTTTACACTCCTTATACAATGATTAAAAGTGGTTTTACTAGGGTTAATTAAGTGACACTTACGGGTCCCAAAAAAACAAAGAGGGGCATTGAACACGATACGCCATAAACCTAGTTTTGTCATGCTCTGTGTGGCCGCCACTCGATCGCATGCGTAATAGAATATGCACGAGTTTTTGGATTATTAGATGATATTGCTCGTAAAGAAGCTTATCTCTAATTAGGGCCACCAAATTTGATGGGTTTTTAGGACCTGTATTTTTCACAAATTTTACGGAAAGTTTTTTTTTTTTTTTTAATACAACATCAGAATATCAATTACAATAAACATATTTACAAAGACGCTAACAATGAAGTCTCAAAACGGATACCAACTATCCTGAGCCCCATTCCTCCCACCAATTGAATTAGTTGGAGTTGGTAAAGAAAGTTAGTGTAATTTACTCCAATCGCAATTATCAATATGAGAATTTCGAGGCTGATGAATCGGCCGGATCCTACCACCAAAACCCTAGGGGAAGTCCCTATATTTTTTACAAATCTCACAGAAATTCAGTGTAATCTACTCTTGATTCTATGACCAATATGAGAATATTAAGACCAAGGGTATGCTTGGGCCAAGGAATGGGGCGAGTCTCACGCCTGGCCCATTATAGTCAAACATGGGATGCTCATGGAGTCCCCACTAAGAGCTGTTCATCTGGATTTTCAAGAAGGAAAATTAAGTAGCCTTTTAATCAAATGATTCATTGAAGATGGCTCAAATAGGTCTTAGATGAATGAACATAGCTTCGTTGTTCAAATTTGATGATGATTTTTTTTCCTTAATCCAATGCTTTCTTAATGTTAATGATGGCTATTTGGCACCTCATTGCTTATCAAAGTAAATAAAAAAATAAAAAATAAAAAATAAAAAAAATGAGTAAATTGAGTGGAAATTTCTAAAATGGTGAAGTCAAAATTATGCGGCTTCACTTTATTTATGTTTTTTACAAAGATTAAGGAATTCTGTCGATGAGATATCTGTCTATTCACGATAGGGGAGTGAATCCGACAATCCCAACGTGAATAGACAGAAATTTCCGTTGATGAAATTCCCAACATTTTTTTTCTATAAGATTATTAGTAAATAGTGAAAAAATGCCAGCCTTGCAACATTTTGAAGATCCATTTCAAGATTGGAGGAGGATTGTTGCTGTGTACCATGGTGGTCGAAAGAGGACTTCATAGGTGGAGGGTTTAAGAAGTTGTCCTTTTACTAAAAGAGTCAGGGGTCCTTGGTTATTTGGACTTTGAAGGGTGGGCAATTTTTTTTTTCCTTATATAGTGCCATTCCATAGGCTACATCACTTCAGAATGATTGAAGTAGTCAAAACCAAAGAGAAGGGAATTCCATTATTTGTAAAGCTAAAATGATTGTTTAATTTTCTTGCAAATGTGGCCGTCTTAGCTCAGCCGGTAGAGCGCATGGCTTTTAACCATGTGGTCGTGGGTTCGATTCCCACAGACGGCGTGTATTATTTTACCATCCCCATTTTTCATTGCTATTAGCAAGTTTTGAACAATCTTCTTCTTCTTTATGTCTTTTGGCTAATTAAGATTATATGAGGTAAATTCTTTTCCTATTGCCAGTGGAGAAGTCGAAAAAATTATAATGAAAACAAAATTACCAAGGAAGCTTGATTTCCAGGTGATCAGACTCTCTTCTGGGATTGAATTTCAAGGTGATAGACTCTCTTCTTTTCTCTTCTCTTTTGATATCTTCTCTATGTTCTCCTTGCAATTTTGCAAGACATAAGGCACTAAATTGTTCTTTCACTTCCTGCAGATGAACTAGGTTTTCGTAAAAAATCTCATTATTTGCACAGAAGGAAACAAATATCTGTGAGACAGATTTGAATTCTGGAGAGCTCAACACTGGTGGTCTCCATTACAAGTTTTGTTCGGGCTGTGAAAGTGCAGCTCAAAGACAAATCAATCGTTTCAATCAGAAAAATCACAAGTCTATATACTGGTGTTTGTAAATACCTGTTAAGAGTTCTTTCTCAATAATAGTAATTAACATGTTTTCAAATTCACTGCCAGTTACCCAACTCAAATCCCATGCAACACCCGAATAACAGGTTCCCCACATATGCTCACTAGAACATTTTTCTATATATATATATATGTTGCAAAGAGAACAAATGAAAGTAAAGTTTAAAGGAAACACGTCATTTCAAACTGTATAATTACTTTGATACTAAGTACATCAATCTGAACAGTGAATAAATCAAGTTGGGTGCTGAAGCTAAACAAACATATGACTATTACAGAAACTACCTGTAGGATATTAACTACATTCAAAGTACATGGGGTTTAGAAGGTGACGTGGAATTCTACAGCATTCCCTTCCCTAAAACATAAACAGAGCTTTACAGGATTCCTCGTAACATCATAAATCAATGGAGTGCTATTAGAGAGGGAGAGAGAGAGAGAGAACCGGACTTTATACAAAGTGAAGGGGCATCTCTGTCTTGATCAATAACTATATAACGAACCCCTCCAGAGTGTCACGTCTCGTATCTCTGTTTGAGGCTGCAAAGAGATGAGTCCTTGGAACCCCGATATTGTTTCCAACATAAGCCCCCGGATAAAAGGGTAACACCAACACATTCCAACCCCTCTGAAATTGAGCAGATAAACTTATAAAGTACATAATTGGAAGCTTGTCCCCAAATTTAAAAAGGATGCATGAAAAAAATATGGAACCAAGTCATCCTTCTTGTTTTAAAACTGATCCAGGAGGGGAAGTTGTAGGCTTACCTGTGAACAGCTTTAACGATTATTGGGAACAGAAGATGAAAAGCTCATATCAGGTTTGCTATTGTAGCTTATTGTTTGAGATAAAATAGCCATATAAAGATCATATAAGCATAAAAGACAATCAGTCCTAATGTTGGCTATACTGAATAGTTTGATAGACCTTGACAATGAGAAATGAAACTTTGCACTGCTGACTATAATTTATACTGAGATCTAGAAACAGAAGGCATATTAAGGCCGGTGAAACCAGATCCAGAATATAATGAAGAATTGCTTTTTGGTTTTACTAGCTCGAACGACGAACCTCACCCCCTTGTCTTGTGCTTCTGCTACTGCTTAAAGGGTCACTACTCTGACCTGACAGTTGGACATCAGAAAGTGAAACAGAACCAGACTGAGAGAAAATCAGACCAACTGAACTACTTGATGTGTTTCCAGAAGAAGGCATTCTGGTTGAATGGGACTCCTTTTTGGATCCCGAAATAAATTCAGGCCGAAGCTCTGAAGATGAGAATGAAGGGGCCAGGGTAGCTAGTGAAGACCCTACGGGGTATGGAGCAACTGGCATATCAGTGAGAGAAGAAGCTGATGGACTGTATCTCATTGGCCCCATTGGATGATCAAATTTGCACGTTGATCCAAACTTGCACTGCCCATTTTGAATATAGAAAGTGCAAGGTTGCACCCCCTGTTAAAAAATTAAAAACAATTAGATAGAACTAAATAAACTAAAAAAAAAAATGTGACTCAAGTTGACCAAAGTATCAACATGGACACAGAAAAGGGAGGGGGCAGAAATAAGGTTACTAAATAAAATATGGGAAAATGATGATTGAGTATATTTGATTATATTATATATTGCCAATAATGATACATGCTTATAATTGTCATGATTGACCAAACTAATACACTAGCATGTGGCACATGCAATGCAAGAATGAAATGTAAAAAATAGGTTTAATTTAAATCAATTTTTTAATCAAGCAATTCTTATTCTGAGTTGAAAATTTTTCTTTTCTTAGAGGATGGGGTTGAGGTCACATGTAGAATCAGAGAGATAAAGTTACGGACAGATAGCTCTGTAAATATCTCCCTAAGTTAATTGTATTGTCTCCCATTTATCTTTAGTTCTCATTCTCCCCATCTGATTGAAGCTTTAAAGTAAATCAGAGAGGTATAGTTATGGAGCATGCTATGGCTTGCTATGGAGCATAATGCTGACTTGGCAATCTATAATATGAGAGAAATTGAGGAATAACTTGTCCATAGAGATAGGAGGTTAATAACTTGTCCATAGAGATAGGAGGTTAAAAACATACTTCCAGAGTGCTTCATGAATGTCACATTCCAAAAATTAAGGGGAAATTCATTTAACAAAAATGAAACAATTCAACACGAGCAGTTCATATGCCATAAGTAAACAACATCAAGGCAAATGAAGTAATCATGTACACAAGCCCCATGCACCATCATTCTTTTAAGGGCCAATAGTTATCATGAGAAAAATATTAGACATCTCTAAGGTGCCAATTTAGAGTGATTCCATGACTAATTAAAATGCCAAATCCCAAACAAAAATCAAATTATATTATTCCTATTTATCAAAAGCCGCCACCTCAGTTAAAGCATGGCATACAAATCTTTTTATACTGTTAGAACACCACTTGACCCCAAAAGCTTAAGCTGTTAGGGAATGGGTCAACAATGCATATCAAGCTAACACTCCCCCTCAATTGCAACCTACGCTTGCATGTGGAGAGGTAAACCAATAAACAGGCAGTGAAGCAATAAATGAATCAGGGATGAAGGTGAGGAGGCTTGAACCTATAACCTCTCAGAAACCAGGGCTCCAACATCATGTCAGAACACCGCTCGACTCCAAAAACTTAAGCTATTAGGCCCTAGGGAATGGGTCGACAATGTATATCAAGATAACACATACAAACCCTGCACATGATTTTTTTGGTCATTCCCTCCCCCAATGCACAATCTCATATCTAACTGGTGGTGTAATAATGTCTTCCCCATACATGTGCAAACCATCTCATTCATCTCCCTTTTTCTATGTATCACCTAAATGAAAAATTCAAGAATTTATGAAAATGCTCATTCCTATCGACAAAGTTGTTGCAGAGGGTGACTGTTTCATGGTCATTGAATGGGATAGTTAAAAAATTGGAGGCTGTTGGAAACTCTCTATCCTTCAAAAAACCAGGACACACGCTTCAACAATGATGGGTCATAGATTTATTTTAGATTCCTAATCCAATAACAAGGAAGCTGATTTTGCAGCTAAAAGAAGATCTTTATCACTGGAGGGCATTGTGGAACAGTCAGAGAGACCCAATGCCCATTTTAATAATGTATTCATGTTCATTCTTTTTCTCTTTTGGATTTTCATTTTGCCTAGAGAAAATATCTCTTTATGTACTTTCTCTCCACTAATAAATTTCAGTCCCATAAAAAATTGCTTAAAATTCCTCTCTCAAGAAGCACATATAAACTTTTTACAAACTTCATCACATGCTTTCTCTAAGTCAATGAATAGCATCAATTCTCCCTAAACTTTCGATCAAATCAGATGCAGCCAAACTGCCTAAATAGTTCATTTCCGCTCCATGAAGCTAATACTGAAACTCTGAAATTCTGGTTCTTGTAACTCTGTCTAAATCTTTGCTTCATAACTCCAGAAAATCTGTACTGTGAATAAATCATTTGTCCAACTTATGACATCTACATTGTTGTTATACATAGGTAGAGGGTTCAACAAGAATCCTCCAAGCATCAGAAGAAAATCAATAGAAGTTCCTGTTCCAGTAACTACAGAAATGGTGGGCATGAAGTTTAATTTTACTTTACAAAATGAGGCAAGTCAAATATGCATTAAGCATATTCAGATTACCGGGGGGGAAAAAAAAGGCATATTCAAAAGTATGGTAAAGTTTTATGCCGCATGACACACCTCTTTAGGCCCACAAATGGCCAATCTTAATTAGCATGCAAATTCTTTTCCTAATTTATTTCACACAATACCATGAAAATATGCAATATGAAGTTAAAAACCATGCCATGCAACGCCCAAAGCGATTGTAGTTCTAAAAGATGTATGGCTTACAACTCAAGGCAAGACACACAAAAAAAAAAGAGTCGAGGCTGCCTGAAAAGCTCAAACGCCATGAGTATGAGGCACTCTTTATACCGACCTTGTTGCGGTGGTATTCCCCCTACCCTTCTTGTAAGGGGCAGGTCGAGGGTTCGAATTTCGTCCCCACTTTTTGTACGGAAAAATTTGGGGGGGGGGGGGTGGGGGGGGCTGTTATATGTTGTTAGGGTGCAGGATTGGTCCCAAAAACACACAACCTAAAAAGTAATGATAATAATAATAATGTATGTGGCACGTTCCTTGCCAATGCTATCACGAGGTTAAGTGAGGAGCTAAGTCTTTCACTTTCACAACAAAAATAAAGCCCATGTAATGTACCTTTCATGGGCCCAAATGATGAGAAGCCAAATCAATCATTTTTAGGAAATACCAGCATGTCTTAGAAGAGTTAAATAACAATCACCACTACCACCAACAAAACAC
>JAESVK010000754.1:104711-160407 GCA_017140935.1 Hamamelis virginiana
AAAAAAAAAAAAAAAAAAAGGGAAATCACAACATAGTTTAAAATTATACTTTCAGCATCAATTTCAGTCCTCCACACTAATAGCAGTTACGATTCCAGCATAAAGCAGATCAGCAAATACAAATTCTGTCCATCTATATTGAAATTTATACCTTGATCAAAATTTATATTAACAGGAATATGACTCAAAATATCTTCCTGTTGGCTCTCAACTTTTGGTAGAATAGCCCAAACTTCCTTTACCTAAGATCCAAAGGTTCTTTCTTAAGCTAATTTCAAGCGCTATAAACATTAAAAGAAAAAATATTGAACCTTAAAAAAAGTTTACAGCAATTACTAGTCCTCGAAACTATATGGACCAAAACAAAAATGTTAAATGCTTTTAGTTTTACTTTTAAACTTCAAGAAATCAGGGCAAGAAATGAAGAAGCTAATAAGCACTTAAAAACAATAGGAAACTAATAAGGGAGCTCAGTTTTATAGAAAGATAAGTTAACATAATAAAATTACAATAGTTTCAGTATTTTAACAAAAGAAATCAACCAAAATATTACTACAATGAAAAAATGAATTTCAGTATTTTAACAAAAGAAATCAACCAAAATATTACTACAATGAAAAAATGAATACAAGCCCACATGATTAATTTAAAAAATATAAAAGAATTGATATTTCTTGTTCATTATCACATAAATTGTACAAATATAACATATACAATTATTAAATGCCCCTACAAACGCACTCATGGCAACACCACAGCATTACGTTAAGAAAGTTAGATTAACCAAGGTTCAATTAATAATAATGACTATATGACTTTCTTGAGAAAACTTAGCATATTATACATTGGTAATTTGGTATGATCCATATCGCCTATATACATCACTATAACAATTGTTTTTAACTTAAACCAGACTACGCTGCCACCAGCCAAAGCATTAACAGGTCAGGTTTCAGTCCCACAGTTTTGGGACCGACCAATTTACCCATTAAATATTAAAACAGTATAATGCCAATACACTTTATTCACAGAATCTATTGTACTTGATTATATTATAAATCATTTCAAATCTTAATCAAGCAATCTTACTCTTTCCTCAATTGTTTCAAGCCTTTGTATTTCTTAAATAACTTTTGCATCATGGACTGCTAAAGTGAGGCCAGCGCCCAAATATCCCGATCAGTCTGCTTGGACTGAACAGCCAAACTTTTTCAAACTATAAACTAGCTCCTCTTACAATTTAGTGAAAATTTAGGTCTGGAAACAGTGGGCTTTATATCACCAACCAACAAACATTCTAGCATTTAGCAAATCAATGGTCATTACCAATTAACTGAACCATACATTTCTACATGTATCAATAGTGATTTAATTGCATGAGATCATAGACTAACAATACATATCTAACGGTTTCACAACTTCTGTTCATTATTTAAAGGAAAAAGGACACTAAATATGAACTATTTAAAGATGAAGATTTTAATTAACTGTTTTATACAGATCAATGGAATAATCCAAATTACAGGCCTGTTTAAAAACTATGCATTAGCCCATCAAAAAATTCCCCTATTCCTTTCCTTCCAAATAGTTGCATAAGGTGCCATTCTCACCCCAAACAAAATTCTTATTCCAGACCTCTCCCACCGAATGTAAATCATTTGAAGCAATACCTGCCAAATCTCAAAAAGCCATTTCACAATGTAACCATAAGTGATTTGCCACTCTAATACTTCTTTGCACATAATGCACCAATTTGGCATACCGAAGTTCCTACCTATCAAGTGATCAACCATCAAATATTGGTCAATGACCACATCAAAGTAAAGAAAACCACCTTAACATCTAGCCTTTATTAAACTTTTGAGTGACCACATTGTTTGACAACACATTTTTAGAACTAGACACATCTCAATATTTCATTCAAAACACTTGGACTACTCAACATGCTGCCACTCCGACTATGGGAGTTTCCTTTCACCCTCCAAGATTTTTGCATGCCCCTTGCTATAACTTACATGCACCTTGACATTTGCCGCCTGCCTATGTCTTTAAATGCTCAAGGAACCCTAAAAGTATCATAGGTTTCGGTGTTGGTTCATGCAATCAAGATGCCACATTGTATTTAAAAGTATCATAGGTTTCGGTGTTGGTTCATGCAATCAAGATGCCACATTGTATTGCCTTATCCGCACCTTTGGAATGGCTTGAGAGGTATTCGCATGGTTGGCCAAAGAGAGGGCAAACAAAGCTAGTTACATGCCTTACCCCCATAACTGGAGTGAGTTACCTTTTGCCTTGGTCTGTTGTTTGGAAATGGAAAGCAAACAACTTGATGACACATGTCTATAAGCTAATACTGATGGCACATATCTATAAGCTAATACATCTCAAAACCAACTTTTGACACGTATCTGCAATGTGCCAGGCCTTTATTAAGCATTTTGAGTGGCTTCATTTAATATCACGTGTTTAGAACTACACATATCAATATTTAATTCAAAACACTTGGCAACCATGCACCATACCAATTCCCAGTCCATTGAGTTCGTGACACATTCAACCTCTCATTCAACTATCCAGCGACATTTTCTACTATAAATAGCCCTTTTTGTCATAATCTCAGACACCAAATTAGGAACTAGAAATAAGAACCGAAAAATAACTAACTGCAGCTTAGGAAAAACTCTACCTAAATGTTCTACCAGCATGTTATAGTACCAATCACATTTATCCAACTCTTAATGTTCCCCTACCATGCTAAATTTGCAATCACCATTATAGCCTGAGTCCCAAAATGGTCCAGCGCTTCCTAAGCTAAAGTCCTAAAAGATGGTCCAATGCTTCTCCAAGTATTTGCTACTGTATAGGCATTTCCCACAATTGCCTCACTCTTCCTCCTTAGGCCAAGCACTCTCTTGCTATCTTGCCTTCCTAAGACTGATTCTTTCAAAGAAGCGATGTTGCTATCATCACACCCATCACCTCCTAACAAGTACACTTTTAGTACCAACAGTCCGCATCAATATTGTTATCATATGCTAACATATGTCAACATGTATGCAAAGAATATCCCATCCACACATGTAAAATATAAAACTCTTCCAAGCATCCTGTATTCCTTATATCTTTAGGAATATTATTTTTTTAAATAAAATAAAATAATTAACTAGAACAAGAAACTTTAATTCATGCATTTCAACTATTAAATAAATGTACTTATTAAGAAAAACCGTACAATAAGAAACTTCAGCTTTATAGCAGCTGCATTGCATTGATATGGTTGGAAAATACAAATTAAACAATAAATTAAGAACCGAATGTTTGCATAAAACCAATTTTGCTCAATACTCAAAATTATGTCCTATAGTCCACTCTCTGACATTAAAAAATGAAAAAAGAAATAAAATAAGACGTAAAGCCTATTAAAGTGGGAATTCTGGATTAAGTAAAATCAAAATCAATAATTCAACATTCTAACATAAAGCATGGAATAAGAAATGAGATAATATGCATACCGGACGCAAAGGAAGACCCAAGGGGCTGAGGACACAATTTGTCTTTGGTGCCCATTCCCGTGGATGATGATACCTACAAGAGGATTCATATTTACAGTCCCCTGTTCTCAAATAGTACTGGCATTCAGGTTGGCCTGGTCTCTCAGGAAACATTAGTTCCTTCTGGCTACTGGTTGAAGGGCCAGCAGAAGAGGGTAGCGGATGATAAGGTCCTGCAAGTGCAGGTGTGGAAGAAGAAATCTGCGGAACTCCATAAAGAGAACCTGCTCCGACTGTGGGTTGAGCACCAGGAGACAGTACAGGGCTCACAGGTGCCTGCAATAAATAAATTAATAACACTTTACGAAATACGTAAACTGTTGGCAATATCAGAATACAACAAAGGTAGAACATACCGAATAAGGACTCCACCCCGGAATAGAAACCACTCCCACCACAGGACTATATCCCGGCATATATGAACCAGGTAATATCTGAGGTCTTGCCACCCTCCAGCTGGTGGATGGCCCCCCATATTGTTCAGCTGTAGGAACTGAAGGAGACTGCACCGTCGGATAAAATGTAGGTGCAGACGCTGGCAATGATATGCCAGCCGGTTCTGGTTGAGGATGATGGAATTTACATGTTACACCAAATTTGCACTGCCCCGTTTTCAAATAGTAGGAGCATTCTTTCTCACCCTGTTACAGATGGATATATGTGAGCCAATTGAAGAGTTCATTTCTCAAGACTCCAATACATAACTAAGTAACTATAATAATCAAGGAATTATTATTAAAAAGGTGAACCAAGCAAGAAATTTATACCGGTCGTAATGGGTATCCACAATAATTTACTGGCACTTGGTTCAGAGATCCACCTCCATGTTTTGGATGATGGAACTTGCAAGATGCACCAAATTTACAGGTCCCGGTCTTCAAATAAAACTGCACTTTAAGCAAAAAGCAACACAATAAATACAAAAGAGGAAGAAATGCTTTTCACGGAGTAGGCAATCAAACCAGATAGCAACCTAGGCAGATTATCCAGTAATTTACATTGGTTGAGATCAAGCATCTAATCTTCATCCAATGTTTTACAATCAATCAACATCATTAGACAACAGAATACCTGACAAGGAGGCTCCCCCACCCGCTCCGGATACTCTCCACCTCCAGATCTTACAGCTACAGCAACCTGAGCAATAGTAAATTAAGAAAACTCAACTTCTACTCAAAGTTCTCATGTATCTTGTTTCATAAACCCATGTTCTTTGGTTCTCAAAATAAATGAGAGAAGTAGAACGAAAATGCTTAGATAAGAAAATGCTAAATTTGTTTAAAAAAACGGCACCATTATTAAGCATTTTCCTTCACTTTCCCTCATTCTCTCGAAAACCCACACCGAGCCAGAAAGAAAGGCAAAATTCAAATCAAAAGCAATCTATTTGCAAAAAAATCATACAAACAATATATCGTATGATGTTGGAATATCCAAACACTAAAGGATAGAATTAAATCAACACCCAAAATCAAACAGTTACATTTGAAGAACATCAAGCCCCTTCATAGCGATTCTAATGCAAATAATATATAACAATCGAGGGGTTACCGCGCTGCGATCACGAGGGTGATTGAAACGGCACCTGCTTCCAAAGCCGCAGAACCCGGTTCGCATGTAGTAAGTGCAGTCGGACATGCCGGGTCGTTCCGGGTAAGATTCCCTGCTCCTCAATCCAAACCGCAACATCGATTCTACTCAAAAGAGCAAAATGGCACAAAACCCTAATCAAACCCTACATTACAGAAACCCTAGAAAACACGTATTGTGGTACAGCAAAATAAAACAATATAATATAAAATGAAATTCAAATGCGAAGCAAATGAACATACCGTCGAGTCCCGTTACGGCCCCGGGCGGACCCCATTCCATCGTGTAGTGATCCGATTGCGACCCGTTCCTTGTCGGATTCCGACCGTACAACTCCATACCCAAAAAAAGGGGTTTAGCACAGTATATACCTCACCGACTGTACACAAAAACAATGGAAGACGATGAAGAGAATGTTTCTAGATGGTTCTAGAGTGTTCAGAAATGATCAGAGAGCTCGATCGAGTACTACACAGCTAAGAGAGAAGGTATCTACGAATTGAGAGAATGCTCACTCTCTCTCACTCTCTCTCTAAACTCAATTTCTCTCTCTAAAAGACTGTACGGTCTGGTATTAGCTTGTTTTTCTTTCTCTCTCTTCGTTTCTTTTTTCTCTCTCTAAACTATAGGGGAGCTCTTTTCGTCTGTCTGTTTCCATACCCGCCAAAGTGTGGAAATTAAAAGGCGGGGGGTGGTGTTGTTGCATTAATAAAGCACCTGGAAAAAGGAAATTTTCGCGGTTTTTTTGGAATTTAGATATATAAGTAACCGACACTGCTTTTGTGTGAAATAACGAGATTGCCCTTTGATCCCCCACATTGTAATGAGATGCTACGTGACGAATTTGGGGCTTTGATATTGGGGGTTTGTGAGTGTTGGAGCTTAATAGGACAAATTTGTCATTTGACTTTTTGTGGTTTGGTGCCTTCTATTATTGTTTCCTCTTTATTGTTGTTGAGCTTTGAAGTTGTCCTCCATGTCATTCATTTGGATCTATAGATATGGGGTTGGTCTAAGCCTTACAATGCCAGTCTTAGGCTTTTTCTTATTGCATATGAATGTTGAAATGATTGCCACCCAAATTAGTAGGTATGTGCTTACCTCTCCTAAATTGGGTTAGAGTTAATAAAGATAGGTTATAATTAAATTATTCATTCTCGTGTCAATGCAATCAGGCTTATAGTCAGCATAATAATGTCATATCATAAGCACGATAAGCATGACAACTAACGTGACATATTAGATTAATTGTCACATTAGCATAACAAGTTTATGTGACAGCTAATAACTGACATTGCATGTTATGTCAATTGTCATGTTAAAATAATGTGATGAGATGGAGATGGTAAAATCAGTAGTGAATTTAACATATTTCAAATAAAAATTTACACGAGAGGACCAATGGCCTTTATAGCACAGTGGTAATTGTTCCTCTAATAAAATAGAAATCTCGAGTTTCACTCTTTCATCTGAGGTTAGAATATTTATGAGGAATAACAAATATATTTATTATTGTGTAATCGAAGAATGGGGGTTGAGTTGAATAATGATTGCTTCTATTGTGATTTTGACATGTTATTTAGTCCAAAAAAATGTTAATGTTTAGCATAGAGCTGCCTATCATTTTTCAAACCTGTATTTAGTGTGTTGTCCAATTTGCATGGGGGAGAGGGAGGGGATTAAACAATTTGTTAGCCGCATTTTTGTCATTACTGCATATAATTAATATCAACCCATTTAAACATTGGGGGATTGTATTGCCACACATTCATATTGCTTGTGGCACCCACTTGCTACATATACTCATTTATAAAATTTTAAAATGCATTTTTTGTTACCTACACCCTCTATAGTACCCAAACTAACCCCAACTCAACTAACCCTAAAACATAAGTTTCTTTTTACACCCACGTAATACCAAAAAGTCTCAAATATATATACATTTTTATTTCCATTCAAAGAGGAGCTTGTTTTCTTTACTCCACGAAGAGAGCAGCCCAACCATTCTGCCATTCATCCAACAAATGAGCTTATTTTTTTCACTCTATGAAAATTAAGTAGGTCAACCATTTTGTAATATGTTTTAACTTAGTGTGCTAAATATTCTAATGTTCAGCCGACAACTGTTGAAACATACGATGATATTCTAACTTTGTGAGATTATGGTTTATGAAAAAGATATGAGTGTGTGAAAAAAAAAGTGGGTGCGGGAAGTAATATGATTTATTATAATTTATTTTATTTATCTAATATTACCCTTAATAGTAAATTTACATGTGGGTACAATAGTTATAAATTTTTTTATTAATTGGTGGGTGCCACTAGCAATATGGGTGGATGGCAATAGAATCACCCTTGAACATTAGCACATTTGATAGGTTCAATGGACTTTTCTTTCCGAAACTTAGAAAAAAACTAAAATGTCAAGATATTAAGTTAAGATTACATCATATATATATATATATATATATATATACCTCACATATGCATTGCATGTGTGCAAAAGTGGTATCTAACTATGTAATGTATGCGCCAGTAGCCTTGTAAATTAAGTGGTACTCTTTCAACTCCAGACTTAGCTTTCAGAGTTTAACCATGTATAAAAATTTAAATAAATCTTTTTTGTTTTTTTTAAGGGAGGGCTGTGTGGGGTTGCAATTTTTCCATTGCTTGGTAGGAAAAATAAAATAAAATGCAATGTATACAACTTTATTATATTTCCACAAATAAGAAATCAAAAGTCAGGACACAAATACCTCATTATTCTTATTGGGTAAAAATAGATTCTTGGCTACATGCATAAGAGTATTATTGTGGTGAGAGTAATAAAATTTCTAATGGAAAAGAAAAAAAACAAGTGTCCCTAATTACCACTTTTATCAATATATATAAACATAAATGATCCTATCAGCATATGCTCACATAAGGTTACATAAACATGAAATGAATAGATAATTGTGAGATACATAGGTGGAAAAACTAACCGTTGAATTAAATACTATGCCAAAAATCACAGCAATTCAACGAATGATTTCTTAGAAATATCATTGAGAAAAACTATGATAATTCTCAATAGATACAATTTTAATAGTTTATATTTAGAGATTTTGGTACCGGATCTCCGTGATTTTTTGCATTCATGACATCTATAAAAAGAATATACAATCCAATATGGTCAATTTTTAAAATATGCATCATACAATTATCTATTAGCTCATGCTTACATAATTTATGTAAGCATATATTTACAAGATTTGGATTTTATATATCTATATCTATACTACTTATAAAAGTCCCAATGTTGGAAAAATTTTTGATCGACTAAAATGCCCTTGCATTAGATGTTAATAACAATTTTACCCTCTTGCAATAATAATTACCCAAAATCTCTTTAATTGCTTTTTTTAAGAGTTATTTTTTCAATTAATTTCCTAATTCAACAAGTTATCAACAAAGTTTGATCATTTTTTAGTGTTTTGAAGATTTAAAAAAAAAATAAATAACAATAAATTTTATCAAAAAGATAGAGAGATAAAAAAAAAAAAAAAGATTTGCCTTTTATTAATTACAATAAAGGTACTCTAAATTAAATTAAAATTATATTAATAAGTATGATTTCATAAAATACCACAAATTTAAATATATATTTTTTTCAAATCAAATTATTTTTTTTTTTATAAATACTTATATAACTTGGTTGTCAAATAACTTAATATGGTATAATTTACATTCAATATGTTATTTTTGAAAAATAAAAAATAAATGCAATTTTACTACTAATTTTATCAAACAATTTCGTTTTATTTCTACTATGAAAATTATGTAACATACTGAATTCATATTTATTGATTTAATATTATTTTTACATAATTTTAAGTCTCTAAAAATCTTTATAAATGAAAATTTTTAACAACTTTAGCTATTTAATTTAGTTGTATTGTTTACAATATAGTTGATTCCTTTCAGATATATTTTTTAAAAATATTACATGTGCATTGCATGCAGTGTAATGCTCGAAATTATATTTCTTATAAATACCTATATAACTTGATTTTCAAACATTCCATTTTAGTTATATTATCCAAATTATGTTTCATTCATTAATCTTTTTTCACAAAAATTTACACGTGCAACGCACGTGGTACATTGCTAATATATATAAATATATATATGCTAGTTGAAATGATACATAACTACCATGATATCACCGAACCAATACAATAAAAATCCACATCAGTTGTCATGCTTGACAATCTATTATACGAGCGTGGTAATGAGCATTAATTATCATGAATATTTATAATGATATTATCACATCATGCATCACGTCAATTATTAAAAATTATTAATAAATGTGAAGCAAGACTTGATACCTTTTTGGGAAAAGAAAAAGGCTAAAAAATTAAACTTTAATCAATGGTTCATTATGGGTTAGTTGTCCTAACATTAATTAGTGTTATAGCTTAGCTGCACGTACCTTCAATTTCATATAAAATAAAATCGGATTCAATCACATGAAAGCACACTGAAATTTATTTATTAGTGATGAAAAGTTTACCAAATTTAGATTGTTTGGCTACAGAGATTAAAAAATAATATAATATCAAAAGACAATCTTGCCCATAAGGCCATGAAATATGTTTTTGAAAAAGGGATGAATGGGAATTTCTGCGAATGTATTGGCAGTGGCCAAAATTGTCATTTTTGACAATGTCGGGGGTAATTTTGTAATGCAGCTATAAAGAAACACAATACGGAAATCCTGTGACATTTGGCTTTAGCGGCTTGGATTATTCAGTGGTAAGCCAACAAAATTTAACTTACCCAAAAAAAAAGGCCAATACAATAATGACACGTACGATTTAACCATTGGTCGATAAGGCCCGGCTGCGGTACTCTCTTGTTGGCAGTTTTAGCAGAACAGAACAGCACCAAACGGCACGTGGGAATTTTTTAATTTTTTATTCTTTTATTATGGTGGTATTTTGCTTTAAAATAAAGCATGATTCCAATGACCCGAACACAGTTCATTTGGACCTTTATTGACAAACCAACTAAAATAGAGAGTTTAATTTATTTTTTCAATTGTACGACATATCCGTATTTTATTAAATCTGACTTAGATAGAGATCTTTCGGGATTTTCTAATTATAGATTTATTCTGTAGATTTTATTCGGATGTCAACTGGTTTGGGACATTTATAAGATCAGTTTTTTTGGAGTTAGTCATATTTTTTTATCTTTTGAATTGTATTTATTCATTTTTATTTATTTCTCAATAAAGTTCAAGGCTAATGGCAAATAATTGTGAATGTTAGAAGTGCCAACCTTGTTGGAATGTCTTTCCATTTTGTAATGTCTATTTAATTCTTTTATTTTTTGCAAAAAAATAAAAATGATATTAATACAATTTCGTGTATTTTTATATGAAATTTATATCATAAAAATTAAAATATATGCCGTTAGACCAATAAATTATTGATCAAAGTTTAGAAAATAACAACCATTCATTTACTCTCAAAGCATCTAATTATTTGAGGTTAGCTTGACAAAATTTAGATAAAAATGGAGCCAAATTAGTCTCAGAGTTAGGTCCGATTAGCTTACACAAGTTCGAATCTTCTTATCTCTAACTAAATTCGAGCTTGTTGATGAGTTTCCATCAATCTTCTTCATTAAATTTATACAACATTTTTTTAATAAAATTTGAAAACAAGTAAAAGTTGTTATTGCAAAAGCTTTATTGGTCAATCATGTTTAAATTTTCAGCCTTTTTTTATAAAGTGTTTCACTCTTTAATTTTAATTTTAATTTTATTTTATTTTAAGGTATGTGTGTTACAAGTTAAAGGAAAAAAAAAACAGAAGAAGAAGAAAAAAAAAAGGGTCAACATTAATTGTTTGATCACATGCTTAAATTATTCGGGACCACGGACTGTAAGGCGCAAGTTTTATTTCGAAAGCCTTATTCGGAGTGTAGGACTTAGTCTGATGCGCATAAGTTGGCCCGAGATACCTATATAGAAAAAAAAAATAAAAAATTCATATGCCTAAATTAAGTGAATGATTTTTCTCAATTTTGCATGCCAAATGTGGAGAAGCAAAGGGGACTAGCCTGACATGTGAGATCGAGCACTGCCGTCCTCATCTTTTTTCAGTGCTAACAATAAGGTGCCGCTGTCCCCCTGTGGGCAAGCACAATGCATGCAGCAAATTGTATTTGATACCAACAAGGGAATGGGACAAGGTAGTTATAAGAAGAACGGATATGATATTACTTGACAACTCCACTTTAATATAGGGAAATATTATTGGCACTCCATTATTAGCATTTTGCACTCCATCCTCTCAAGTTTTATGTTTTGAATGACACAAATGTATTCTATTTCAAAGCTTATTTCTCAAGTGCATAGAGCATATTTTGAAAAACCGACCATTAGATCAAATTTATCACTTATGAATGTTATTTTTGAAAAAAATTACGGTGATCCAACGGTTGATTTTTTAAAAAATTAACTATGAAAAACTGTAAAACTATGACACCAAAATTGACCGTTGGATCACTTTATTTTTTTTTTGCAAACATTACACTCATAAGAGATAATCTAATCTAACGGTCTGTTTTTCAAAATATGCTCTGAAACTGCACCAACATAAATTATCTGGTGCAGTTTTGCATTAGGTGTGGTTTCTCATGTGCGCATAGGAAATATAAGCTTTGAAATAAGAGGTATTTGCGTCATTCAAAGCATAAAATTTATGAGGTTGAAGAGGATAAAAACCGATCTTCTATTTTAACAAATGATTCAAGATTTATATGTCCCCGATCAGTAATTGTTACCCGATGCTGTTATTGTCTTGGTCGCCCGATCTGATTAAAGTTATTAAAATATCTTGATTAGACTCAAAACCGCCATGTTTATGGCGGTTCGGTATTAGCAGGACAGATATTTTATAGCCTTAATTGCATTTAATTGATCTGACATGTTTGAGAGATTTGTCAACATAAAATATCCAGATTCAGAAGATAAATCCTTCTTTAAAGGTGCACTAAAGGCGGCTATTCACGGAGAATTGGGCCTATATAAAGAACAGAACTTCATTGAAGAAAGGTATGTAACAAGTGTGATATTCCAATTATATTTTTACCCAATTGATTACTGATTTTATCATCGGAGCTTTTTCAGGCAAAACACCACACCGGTGCAAGTCATCTGAGATCTTCCTAAGGGAAATCCCAGATTTTACCTTTTATTTTTACTTTGTCCGACTTTTGTCATCATCAGTTTGGCGCCCACCGTGGGGCCCGAAATTTCAATCTTTTCGGTGCCTTTCTTTTTACATAATTCTCTTTGACAGTATGGACGTGATCCAACCCGAAACTCAGGCCGACGACAACATCGGCTCGGTCCATCCAGCTGACCAATCAGTACCGGAACCGCAATTGGAGAGAACCTCCGACCCATCACAGCGAGCCCGTCATGACGAATCCTCCCCTATATCGGAGCGGCCATCTTTGTAAACTGAGCGGCCAACTCCTCGAGACGAATCCCCGGTAATTCCACCGATCTGCCAAGAAATCGGATCAACTTCTAATGATCAATACCAACATCAACTTAACCACATGCAGAAGCAGATGGAAAGCATGACTTTGCTTATTCAGACTTTAACACGCCAGCAAGATTTGATCATTTCACACAATCCGTCACCGCAACACCAGGTTCAAACACCGATCCATCCCGATCGAATTGATGAGCCACCGGTGAATGTCACCATCCCATTACGACGTGTGGTGGAAGAAAGCCAACGTACTCCAGTTCGGCTTCATTGTTTCGACGAGGAAGAAGGGAGTAGTTCGGAGGTTGGTTCTAGAAGGAGGACCGTAAATCTCGACAAAAGGCGTCCTGAGCATGATCTTGCTGCAGCGCGATCTCACAGACCGGAGCCGACCCGATGCACATCCTACCATAAAGAAAAGGAGCCAGCACGGGGTAACAAACCCGATGGAACGTCAATCGACAATTCCTCTCCTTTCGTGATCACAATCCTGCAAGAAGCATTACCAGATAAGTTTAAATTACCAACAATTGATTCTTACGATGGAACCAATGATGCCCGAGAACATGTGCTCACATTTAAAGACCACATGTATCTGAAAGGTGTGTCGGATCCCATAATGTGCCGTGCCTTCCCTATGACCCTCAAAGGACCAGCGCGAACTTGGTTCCAAAGATTGCCACCACACTCTATTAGCTCATTTCAACAGCTCAGCTCGGCACTTGAGGCAAACTTTGTAAACAGTCATCGGCCTAAAAAGCCCGCGACGTATCTCTTGAGTCTTGATCAGGAGAAAGATGAAAGCTTAAAGTCTTATTTACAACGCTTTAGCTCGACCCTACTAGAGATCGATGTACTTAACGAAGGTGTGGCTATGGCAGCAATGATGAAATGACTCAGAACCAGAAGCCTCAGAGTCTCATTTGTTAAAAGGGAACCAAAAACCCTCACCGAGCTATTAGAAAGGACAAGAAAGTATGTCGGCGTAGATGATCTAATTGACTCTGATAAAAAGAAACAGGAGCCGGTTCAGAAACGAAAAGAGCGTGAACCTGATGAAAAGAAGCAACCGGATAAAAAACAAAAAACTGACGCCCCTGAAGGAAACCGATCTCCAACAAGACGATTCGCATCTTTTACCCCACTACGTCAACCTATCCATGCAATTCTAAGCGAGGTTGAAACCCAGCCTTTCGTGAAATGGCCACAGCGGATGAGATCGGATCCAAAGAGGAGGGACAAAAATAAATATTGCGCATTTCATCGGGATCATGGACACATCACCGAGGGTTGTTTCGATCTAAAAAATGAAGTGGAGCTTCTCATCAAACGGGGGTATTTGAAAGAATTTATCGATCCGTCAAAAGATGATATTCATTCCCAAATGCGTTCTGACCCCGACTCAAAGCAACCACATCAGCAACAAAGAGTAGCAGGAGTGATTGATACCATTCATGGAGGTTTTACATACGCCGGAGAAAACAGCTCATCCAGAAAAGCTTATGCAAGATCGGTTCAAACTTCCCCACCGGACCAAATAATGAGCGTTGACCGACCTATTTACAAGCGTTACGGTCTTTTGTCTTTTTCTCAATACGATCTGAAAGGAGTTCACTTACCTCATGATGACCCATTAGTAATTAAAGCAATCATTGCGAATTACTCGGTAAGTAAAATCTTAGTAGATACAGGTAGTTCGGCTGACATTCTATTTGTGACAGCTTATGAACGAATGGGAAGGAATGTTGAAGATCTCTCCCCAATCAACACTCCACTTATTGGGTTCAATGGATCATCCTTACAGCCACTTGGTTGGGCAAACTTACCGATCACAATAGGAGATTCGCCGACTCAAGCAACTCGAGACGCAACTTTTATGATCATAGACTGTCCGTCTGCGTATAATGCTATCATCGGGAGACCCAGCCTCAATGACTTCGGAGCAGCCACTTCGACACTCCATCTTTGTATGAAATTTCCCACGACTCATGGAACAGGAGAGGCTAAAGGAGATCAAGCAATCGCCCGATCTTGCTTCAACATTGCCGTTTCCTACAACGAGGAATCAGCCGGAGAAAAAGCAATGCATATCCCGCCGATAAATCTCAGCGTTCCCTCAAAGCCTTTAAATCAAAATAAAACAGAAAAATTGCGTACTGATCTTTCATAGCAATTACAGGATACTGGAATCGATGATCTTCGGGACGAGCAAAGCCCA
This sequence comes from Hamamelis virginiana, assembly GCA_017140935.1. NCBI lineage: Eukaryota > Viridiplantae > Streptophyta > Magnoliopsida > Saxifragales > Hamamelidaceae > Hamamelis > Hamamelis virginiana. Next base: position 119,630 of record JAESVK010000754.1, read on the forward strand.
AAATCAACTCCTCTGGAGGGCCTAACGGAAATTCAGGTCCATCCTACCGATCCCAGCAAAATTGTCAGCATAGGATCCGACCTTCCTGATTCCATTAAAGCCAGCCTCATAATATTTTTAAGGGACAACTACGATATCTTCGCATGGGGTCATGAGGACATGCCAGGAATCGATCCAACCATTGCGATGCATAAACTACACGTTGATCCATCCTTTAAACCGATCCGGCAGAAGAAGCGTGTCACTTCACAAGAAAAGTCCCGAGCAATTCAAGAGGAGGTTCATAAACTTCTTAAGGCTGGTTTCATTCGAGAAGTGTTTTATCCAGATTGGCTCTCCAATTGTGTGGTGGTCAAGAAGAAAATCGGTAAATGGAGAGTATGCATTGACTTCTCCGATCTAAATAAAGCTTGTCCGAAAGACAGTTTTTCTCTTCCTCGAATAGATCAGCTGGTCGATGCAACAGCGGGCCATGAGCTCCTGAGCTTTATGGATGCATACTCAGGCTACAACCAGATCGAGATGGATCCTACCGATCAGGAAAAAACAGCATTCATAACCGCGATCGGTATGTTTTGTTATCTTCGAATGCCTTTTGGGTTAGTAAATGCGGGGTCCACATATCAACGAACCGTCACAAGGATGTTCGAGGGCTTATTAGGGTCAACAATGGAGGTCTACATTAACGATATGCTTGTCAAAACTCTAAAGGCACCCGATCATATTTCTCATCTGGATCAAGCTTTCAAAATTATGCGACGCTTCGGGATGAGACTTAATCCTACCAAATGTTCGTTCGGCGTCTCATCGGGCAAATTCTTGGGCTTTTTAGTGACTAAAAGAGGAATCGAAGCGAATCCCGATCAGATCCAGGCTCTACTCAACATGAAATCCCCGAGTACAATCAAAGAAATTCAACAATTAACAGGACGGATGGCTGCTTTAAACAGGTTCATTTCTAAATCCTCCGAAAAAGGATTTCACTTTTTCAAAGTTCTCAAAGGAAAAAAGATATATCAATGGACTACCGAAGCTGAGGAAGCATTTCAACAATTAAAGCAGTATCTTGGGTCCCCACCTCTCCTCTCAAAGCCATTGCTTGGCGAAACTTTATTTCTTTACCTCGGTGTTTCATCATCAGCCATCAGCTCGGTGCTCATTCGAGAAGATAAAGGAGTGCAACGACCGATTTATTACATCAGTAAAACATTGATTGGTGCTGAAGATCGGTATCCTTTGCTTGAAAAGTTGGCGTTTTCTGTTGTTACTTCGGCACGAAAGTTATGACAATATTTTCAAGCTCATCCAATCGTTGTATTAACCAACCAACCTTTGAGGCATATACTTCACCGACCTGATACCTCTGGAAGAATGATCCGGTGGGCGGTGGAATTGGGAGAGTTCGATATTGAATATCGTCCTCGCCTCGCTATTAAAGGCCAAGTATTGGCTGATTTTGTAGCCGAATTCACACCCGATCTTCAACCTGAACAAAGCTATGTCCCGACCCAATCAGCAACATCAGCGACCAAAGATCATGACAACAACATAGACCCTCAAAATTGGCATTTATATGTCGATGGTTCTTCAAATCAAAAAGGGTCCGGGGCAGGAATTGTATTGATCTCCCCTGAGGGAGAAAATGTGGAACTAGCTTTACGGCTCAATTTCAAAATAACAAACAACGAGGCAGAATATGAGGCTCTCCTTGCGGGTCTACAAGTGGCGACTGATCTTTTGGTTCAAAAACTGAAAGTTTTCAGCGACTCTCAACTGATAGTCAACCAAATCAACGGCACCTATTTGGCAAAAGAGTTATCAATGCAAAAATACTTAGCCAAAGCTCTTAAAGCTTTTACACACTTCACATCGATCTCTATCAACCAAATTCCAAGGGATGAAAATTGCCACGCTGATGCATTGGCAAATTTAGCCTCTGCCGTGCATACTGATCTTCCAAGATCAGTCATGATCAAATTGGTTGAACGACCTCTTATAAACCAAATTGATGAACCGATCTACAATGTCCAGATAAAACCAACATGGTTTGATCCAATCAAAGATTATATCACATCTGGTGTTCTTCCTACCGATAAAGCCGCAGCTCGTCGTCTGAGGTGCAGATCAGCTCGGTATTGTATTATCAACGACCATCTTTATCGACGATCATATTACGGGCTTTGCTTACGATGTGTTTTACCCGATGAGGCAAACTACGTGCTCCGTGAAATCCATGAAGGTATTTGCGGAAATCATGCAGGGGGCCGATCCCTTGCGAAAAATGTAGCTCGGCATGGCTACTATTGGCCTCAAATGGAAAATGATGCCACCGATCTGGTTCGTAGATGCGATAAATGTCAGCGTTTTGCTCCTATACCTCATCAACCACCTAGCATGTTCATCCCGATCTCAAGTCCTTGGCCATTTGCACAATGGGGAATTGATATTGTGGGACCTCTTCCTACATCAAAGGGACAAAAGAAATTTTTTATAGTTGCTATTGACTACTTCACCAAATGGGTAGAAGCCCGACCCGTTGCCACAATCACCGAAAGCAGTATCAGAAGTTTCATATGGGAAAGTATCATCTGTCGCTTCTGTATTCCGCGAGTTATAGTTGCTGACAATGGGACTCAGTTCAATAATTCAGGCTTATGCAGGCTATGTCAGGATCTTGGTATTCAAAACAATTTCTCTTCTCCAGGTCATCCACAAGCTAATGGGCAAGTAGAGGTAACAAACCGAACAATCATTCACTCTTTAGAGAAAAGGCTGGAAAAGGCTAAGGGATTATGGGTGGAGGATCTCCCTTCCGTTCTATGGGCGTATCACACTACCAGTCGGGTTTCTACAGACGAAACTCCCTTTTCTCACTTTTGGGACCGAAGCAGTCATACCTGTCGAGATCGGTCTACCAAGTTATCGACTAGAGACATTCAATCAAGATATCAATGATCAAGAGCTCTGCTTTAACCTTGATATGTTAGAATCAAAAAGAGAAACAACCCGACTCCGTATAGCTTCATATAAACAATATATGGCTCGGGCCTACAACAAAAATGTGAAAATTCGACATTTCCGACCTGGTGATCTTGTTCTTAAAAAGGTTATTCGTCCTAATAAACTTGATCCTAACTGGGAAGGACCTTATCAAGTTAAAAATTTTAATCGGGTAGGCACATACTGGATCGCTGATCTGGACGGAAGCATGCTCCCTCGTCCTTGGAATGCTACCCATCTTAAAAAATATTACCCCTGAAAGAAAAACGTGTGCTGTATCCCGATCTGTCTATGTTGTTTTCTTTTGAAAAGTATAAATTGTTATGTTCTTCATTTTTTGTAATATGTTTTGATTGTATCTCTGTTATGCTCTTTTTTATATATCTATTCGGTCTATATATGTATCTCTGTTTTCTTCCTGACTTCTTTATCTTAAGTAAAATTTCAATGTTATGTTTCAATGTTACCTATTCGGTCCATTTTTTATAATATGTTTTTGGTTGGTCATGTCTTTTGCACTCGACATTCAAGTCCCAACCGATCTTGGGCCAGCAATTCTATTTTGCTCTTTACAAATCATGGGATTGATTTAAGGGCACAAACGTATAATAAACGTTACCCTAGTGACTTCAGTTCGGCATTTTTTAACTTCTGATATCTTAATTCGATGTGAAGTACTTCGACATTCTTTACTTCACCCCGAACTGGGGGAGATGGATAAAGGTAAAATACAACAAAAAACACACAACACAGAGGAATCAGAAAATGAACTTTTTCATTGCAAAAAGCATCGGTATTACATAATCACATTAGCAAAAAAATACAGAAAAAGGCTCAATCTAGGTCAATAGCCTTGCCACGAGAGGTTGGTGTATTAGTCTGATCTTGAGAGGATGAGGGATCGACTGGAGCTGGAGGCGCAGAGATCGGAGCATTCTGATCAGTGGCTTCTTGGTTGCCAACATTTTCTTCAGTAGCCACACGCTCTTGATTCGCTTGAGCACGATCAGCTTGGAGTTGGGCCATTAGTTCAGCTAAGGTGATCTTTGAATAATCAGCATCGGGAAAAAATCTTTTCATCAGATCCCGTGCTCCATTAAAACCTTTCACCAAGAAAGGCCCGGCCTCCTTCGTGATCAATGCCTTCAGTTCATCAGAAGAGCGATATTCAGCAACAGCTTTTTCAGCTATTTTGGCTCTCTCCAGCTCGGCCATCAGAAGATCTATCTTCCGGGTGTACTCATCCTCACGCTCTCGGAATTTAGATCTCTCTTCCTCCAACGTGGCTTGGATTGATCGGAGTTCACCCGATTTCTCCTCCACAGACTCCTTCAATTTTTTATTTATTATATCTATGTTGGCTTTGGACCTTCGAGCATCCCGGGCTTCTCGAAGAGAGTGAAGGCCGATGAGTGCAGTCTACAAACAAAAGGAGGAATGAAAAAATATATATAACAACAAGAAAAGCTGAAAATACAGTATCGGTTATTTAAATATGTACCTTGATTGCAGAATGAGCTAGGAGCTCGGGAAGTTCGGACTGAGGAATTTGTGAAAGTATTTCCTTATCAGCCGACCCAAATAGACCCTCAAGGGCCTTCAAACTGGCGTTCGGGCTGTTCACAAAGGAACTAGCCACGGTAAGGCCAGATAGAGTGAGGGGTGCACCTGACCCAGCACTCAGCCAATCTTCAGCTGAGGTTCGACCGGGGCGAACGCCAGCACCCGATCCAGAGGCCGATCCGGAGCCGACCCTCTTACTGATCGGGACTCCAGAGGGGACATCCTCTTTAGCCCGTGGTCTTTTCTTTTTTTTCTCTTGGGCCGGTGCCTTGGCCACACTTGCTGGAGGAGGATGAACAGCAGGAGATTCTTCCTCGGGTATGACTCCCCCAAGGACATCATCGATATCAATATTCATGGCTGCAAAAGTGAATATCTTGTCAGCAAGAAACGACCAAAGAACAGGAAATATCTATAAACAAAGTGCTCAAGGCTACTTTTTCGGGCTTGATAAGTTCTTTTCCTACTGATTTTTTGTCTTTCGGCCCGAGCTTTGATCTCTCCGATAATTCTTTGCTCGTCCGCTCTCTCTTTCGCTGTTATGGAAAAATTTCTTGATCGGTCTAGATAAGGTCTGATCGGGTGGCCATCGATGGTTCTATCACGAAACAACCTCTCGACCAGATCAACAGGACGGACCGAAGACTGATGAGCCACGTAGTGGGGGTTCCAAGTTTGATCGTCACGCAAGTGGTTGAAACCGCGTTCTTCCCTCCACAACCGATCAATCCTACCGATAATGCGATCAGATAATGGTCCACATCGGAGGATCTTGTCCACTGTAAAAAGACAAAATTTTTTTAGATCGGGATCAACAAAATGCATACACTAAGAAAAAATGGGGTACAATTCTGAACTAGACCTGGTCGGGGTCTCCAATCTCTTGGAACAGGAAACGAGCGTTCCTCATCTTCCCCAAATTGCCATCCAGGGCCACTGACAAAAAAGTACTTGTTTTTCCAGCCTTTGATCGAGGAGGGAAGATCCTCGATGCCAGGTCTCTTTGTACGGTTCCCTAAGTACCACCAACCCGGGGAAGCCCGGGAGTTCTCTTTGACGAAACACATAAACTTCAAATCTTGGAAGTTCGGTGTCCATCCGAGCGATCTCCACAACACCATGAACCTAAGGAGCACCCTCCATGAGTTCGGTGTTAGCATAACTGGACTTACCCCGAGCCGATGGAGCACTTCTCTAATAAAGGGTTGCAGGGGTAACCTAAGTCCAATTTTAAAGGTTTCCTCATAAAAACAGATCTCCCCAGGAAGAGCATCGGTAACCCGAATTTCTGGCCCAGGAATTCGAACATTAACAGAATTGGGAATGTAATATGATCTCCTGATCTCAGTCTCTTTCTCCTCTTCTAAAAGATTGATATGGACAAAGGGAAATGGGGGGCTAATAAATTCATCACCAGATCGGCTGATCGGATTAGGGGGCAGGGATTGAATCGGGTCAACCTCTAAAGTATCAAAGATGGATCCAGATGTACTAGTACCAGATCCACCCCGATTGAGAGACATTTTTTGGGTTGTTTGGATAAATGGAAAAAACACCGGGAAAATTCAAACGGGGCTGCCGGAAAACTCAATGTTCGCCGGAAAACTCAAAAAACAAAAAATCCTAAAGCCAAAATCAAAAGCAGAGTATGGAAAAAATCAAAATGAACGGATGAAAGTGAGATGCAAAGGGAAATACCTCTTGTAAACGGAGTGAAAAGCTCTAAACTGACAAACTGAGGAGGAAAACGACTGGGATTCGAAGGACTTTTTCCAGCGAGCTCTCGAACAAATCCGGTGAGATTTTTTTAGTATGAAAGATGAAATGGGGGGAAACCCAGCAGTGTTTTCGTTTTATACGTAGCTTGTTGAACAAGCAACTGATTGCATCATGACACGCGTCAAAAAACCTACATGCTGAAATCAAACGACAGACATGCTCATCATTACGCCTCCCAAGCCGTTCTGACGATCTCAATTCCCAAAAAGACAGCCGCCGTACCTCGAGCCATTCAAAGAGCATTTATTGCGATTTGATATCTGATACGATTTTCAAATAAAATCTTACCAAAATCCTAATTGAACAGGCCGACATGATTTTTATATGAAAAAACCGATACAAAGCTTATGCTTCCAAGATTGATCCTGTTGTTCCCGACCTGTTTACCTTGAAAATATCTATTTGAAATTACTTCCGCAAAGTTTATTATCTGTATACCGACTTCACGAAAGTAGGGGGCAACTGAAGAGGATAAAAACCGATCTTCTATTTTAACAAATGATTCAAGATTTATATGTCCCCAATCAGTAATTGTTACCCGATGCTGTTATTGTCTTGGTCGCCCGATCTGATTAAAGTTATTAAAATATCTTGATTAGACTCAAAACCGCCATGTTTATGGCGGTTCGGTATTAGCAGGACAGATATTTTATAGCCTTAATTGCATTTAATTGATCTGACATGTTTGAGAGATTTGTCAACATAAAATATCCAGATTCAGAAGATAAATCCTTCTTTAAAGGTGCACTAAAGGCGGCTATTCACGGAGAATTGGGCCTATATAAAGAACAGAACTCCATTGAAGAAAGGTATGTAACAAGTGTGATATTCCAATTATATTTTTACCCAATTGATCACTGATTTTATCATCGGAGCTTTTTCAGGCAAAACACCACACCGGTGCAAGTCATCTGAGACCTTCCTAAGGGAAATCCCAGATTTTACCTTTTATTTTTACTTTGTCCGACTTTTATCATCATCAGAGGTGGAATGCAAAACACTAATGTGGAAGTGCGAATAACATTTATCTTAATCTATTATCTTCATCGATTGTTTTTATTGTTTGTTTTTTTTTCTCGAGTCTTGATGGTCTGTGAGTGTTAGAAACACTTTAGAGGATAGAATTAGACTTATATCATTATTATTAAATATAAAAAATAAAAATAAAACTCAACTCCCCTGCCGCATTCATTTTGCTGCCACTGTCCTAAACCAATTCCGCCACTTGTATATCACCACCAGTGTGGTCGTTATTCTTCAATCGCTCGAGTGGGTTCGGGTATGGTTATTTTAATAAAAGAGAGGAAAAAAAGTATGTGGTTGGATCCAATCTGACGTGGTTGGATCTGAATACGGGGCAATGGACCCCCAATAAGGAAGAGGATCATCACCCGTTTAAAAATTGACCCGTCCAAAATCCAAATACAGCCCCATGTAGACATATCCGGTCACAATACCGCACGGTTCACAACAACTCTCACTCTCAGCTCTCAGTCTCTTATCCAATATCTCGTTCAAGTTCTCTGCTTCAATTTCGAAATCTACTGAAATCGCAGCAATGAATAGCATTTCAGCGAGCTTCACAGCTCGAATCTCCCCACGCTTCAACCAAGTTTCAGTGCCACTCGGTTTCTGCTACAAATCGAGAACAAAATCTTTAGTCATTCGACCTTCGCCGAGCCACCATGCTCCAAGAATCGTCTGTATGGCGGTGCGTATATATATATATATCAATCCTCCGTTTGGTTGATGAGAAAACTGATGAAAAGAAAAGAACTAATTTTATGTCTGTTTGGATTTCCTAAACTGAGCCAAATGGTTGTATTACTTGTATGCTTTTATTAAGCTCAGTTTGAGTGGAGGTGTTTGTTTCCGGAGGTTCTAAATTATGAAAAACATTAGATTTGAAACTTTTCGTTCCTTGCATTTCCCTTCGTGTTCTCGGCAACCAAGCGGAGTTTAAAAGGAATTGTTGGTTTTGGTTTTTAATCTTATTGTCGCTATGTTGTGTGTAATAAATTTGACAGGAGCCCTATTTGATAACAAAATTGGAATCTGCTGAGAGGACGTGGAAAGAACTATCGGTATGTTTTTGGTGACTGTTGAATCTTTGAAGTGTGTCGTATTTTCATTTTCGTTTAATTCTATATAGTATTGAGGACTGCGAATCAAACTTGTAGATTCAATATCAGAATATCTATTAAGTATGGTTTTGTTGTAATTGCTTCCCAGTTTACACTGTAGACGTTAAACTGATAGATTGGAGACTCAAGCCGTTTGTCAAACAGGTAAGAATTGTTAGTGTCCCGTGATAAGTTACCGGTTTAGGACAGTTGTGGTATCAAATGTAGGTTCGGAACCTAGAAATATGTCTTTTTTTAGAAGATAAATGCTTCATTGATAAGAACCAGCATCATGCAGAAACAGACCAAAAAGCAATAATAGGCTCCCCTCTCCCCATCTGAGACAATACATGCTCTCCCTGCACACCTACTTTAGAAGCCTTACAAATTCTCCGGAAAGCAAAGGACCTACCTAGTTACTTAGAAAAAATGTAGGTTTTGGCTTATTAAAAAGGCAGGTTTTAGATATTAATTTCCAATATATTATGTGTCTGTGGAGTAGATACTTAGAAAACCAGTCATAAGGCCTTGGAATGATGTCCAAGTTTCACATATAAGTTATTAGAGAAGACTCTGTGAAAGATAAAACTCAACTCCAGTCAACTTAACAAAGCCTCAATTCCAAATCTCCTGTCATATGAGGTAACCTACATGAATCCTTTTTCACTCTTCAGCTCTATCAAGGGCTGTATCCTCTATTAAATTCTTGACACTTGCGCTCATTTGCATCGCCTCTAATCACATTGTTTTGGCTTCCAAATGTGGGAAATATAAACAATAACTTAAGGTAAGGAAGAAAAACAATAATTTAAGTTAACAAATTGCTGGCTCAAAAAATAATCGTCGGAACAATCAACAGTGTGCTATTCAAATACAAATCATTACCAGAAAGTCAAATCTTACTAATCACCACTTACGGGAGATGCAAAAGAGGAACTCGTAGTTATTCCTAGCTACCTCTTCGTGTTTGTATTTTTTAATCTCCAATGCGTTAACACATTCCTTGCATTTGTTACTGTACAACGGTATGAGCAAATCACAATCTAATGGGTTGATGGGCAGGAATACAATCTCAGGTTTGTGGCACCATGAAAACAAGATAAGCAAGCAGTGAAAGAAACACACACAATACAAACATACGCACAGTTTACTATGCTGCTGACCATATTAATGAGTGATGAAGAGTGAAGAGAGATTCTGCTATGGAGATTACATAGCACCATGCCCAATAAGCTTACAACTGAGGACTGTAACTCTTAAGTCCAATTCTAAGTCAACAGCCCATCTTTACACCTAATTTTTCACACAAAAATCAACCAAGATATCCAATTATTTCCTCGCACATACTGGGACCTCCTCTAAAACCTCTGCAGATTATATATATACATACGTATTCATGAAGGTTCTGTAGCACAAATGTTATGTGCGTATTTGTCTCTGCATGGCAGAATTTAAGGTTTCATAGATAAACTTTTTAATTTGGCAATTCATATGAGCCTTTGGCTAATTAATATACGAAAGCAGACTTTAGTTTTTCCATTATGTATATTCACTTATCATGTGCCATCTTAATAGTTGATGCAATGGAGATGCTTACATTATATATTAAACCACGCAACAATGATTGTAGGTCAAGCTGGCTGATCCAGATATCGTTTCAAATCCCAGCGAATACCAAAAGTTGGCACAATCTATGGCAGAGCTTGATGAGGTACTGCAGCTACACTAAAATAATTTCCTTGTTCATATTGATGCTTCTCATGCCAGATGGTTTAAAACACTCTGGTCTTTGTCATTTTAAGGGTTTACTGATATTTCATTCTCCCCCATGAACTAATAGGTTGTGTCAATCTTTAAGAGATTTAAGGATTGTGAGAAGCAATTGGAGGACGCAAAAGGTTTTATTTCACTGCTCGACTCTTTTTGAACATTTCTGAAGAATTTATATTTAAAGTTGTCTTTCTTCCACCCCTGTAATTTTCATGCCAGCTTTTGCAAAAGAGGATGGTAATGATGAAGATATGGCAGAGATGATAGCTTATGAAATTCAAACTTTATCCAATCAACTCAAAGAGCTTGAGGAGAAGCTTAAGGTTTTTATTAATTTGATTTTATATATACTGCTTTTTTTTTTTTTCACCTTCTTCTATTGTCATTATTATTTTGCATTCAATCAGTTTTTGGTTTTAATTGGTCATCCCTGTTTTGTCATTCTTATTGTTATAATGTATTCCTCTTTTGTTTGTTATATCATGTATACGGTTAACTGTTGTTTACAAAGAAAACCGTGGGGGTCTTTACAATCGTGAGGATTGCCGTGAAATGGCGGTCTTTAGTACTTATAGGGGTGGATATAAAGGGGAACAGAATAGGTCAAGCTGATCAACCTCTGAACACGACTTGGGAGTTATTCTTCGCGATCTCGACCTTAAGATCGTGAGGAATAACCCCTGTAATAAATTCTCTTCCTCTCTTTCTATCCTTGGTTGTTCCCTCCTGCCTTAAATGAGATTAATACCCTCTCTTTTATAGGAGAAGGAAGGCGAGTACAAAAGGGGTCAAATCACTGACAGGGAGGCCAGGGCGCAGCCAAGCCGGCACCCTGGCTCCCTGCCATTTTCAATCATGAGAATGGGCGGATGATTTGACTGATTTTGTACAGTTGACACCGCCGCCCTAGGTCTCAGCACAGTAGTACTCGACCTAGGCCCTGCAATGGCGGCCATAGCCCGCACTGTATGGACACACACTGCCCGAGGCGGGAAGTCAATAAATGCAGAGAGAGAATATATTACATTACCCACGTGTCATTACCTGGGGTTGTCAGATCGACCTGGCCAAGACGAAGGGGCGACCCTGCCTCCTCGCGAGGGCGTCCCTTCGCGTTGACGCTCTTCTGTCCCAGCCACCAGTCCTATTCCCCATACTTCGACCTTGGATTGGTAACCAGTCATGGCCTTTACACAGGAAAGGGCAGGGGACGAATGCCTTAAGCATTGCGACGCCCTGGTCATGAGCGGGAGGTTCGACGTAGATCACCACTTTTGCCCTACCCCATATGGAGGGAAGGGCGAAGCAAGTGCGACCGTCTCAGAGGAACAAGTCCTAGAACCGCGACCTTCTGAGGTAAGGTCGAGATCGAAGGGACATGTTCCCCACTTTGTTTAGGTCGAACGACCGGGGTCGCATGTTCGATTTCTAGTATAAACAACTGTACTCTCTCTCTCTCTCTCTCTCTATCTATCTATCTATCTCTCTCTCTCTCTCTCTCTATATATATATATATATATATATATATTGCCTTTTCCCCTGTTTTGAACTCTAAAATCGTGATATTACATTCTACATTGATAGGTACTGCTACTTCCTAGTGATCCCCTTGATGCGAGAAACATATTGCTTGAAGGTATATGTTTTTTTATTTTATTTGATAAATAGTATTGTTTTATATTTGTTTTTTCAAAGATATAATTGAGGACCCTTAATGTGAGTCTATTATGATTGGGAAATCACTTGGATGACTTGATGTATTGGATATATTATATTAATATGTTATAATGCAGATTTGGTGCTTCAAACTTTGCTTAACCAACCATATTAATATGACATAGGAAAGTATTATGCATACTTGCCTTTCATCAAGTGCCATATAATTACTTCATCTCATTGTTGAGAAATATTGCTTATCTTTTTCTGCAGTTTCTCTTATTTGATTGTGACTTAATAGATTATTACAAATATTATTACCATCTTTTGCAGTGAGGGCAGGTACTGGTGGTGATGAGGCTGGAATGTGGGCTGGTGATCTTGTAGGTACATGTTTCTTTTTGTCCTTCCAAATCTGTGGCTTGGAAATATGCCATAACTATTTACTTGAGATGTTGTCGTGTATTCATACATTTAAAAGCAGAATAAAATTTCATTGTTGAATTCTCTGACCCTGATTTTATAACCTTGAAATTCAATTTTTTTCCTTTTTTGATACCAAAATGCGTGAACCAAACTTTAAAGACCATGATTGTAATTTGATTCTCAATCTTTGTAATGTTTGGCCTGCCTTCTTCCTCTAATGGGAAAAAACACCTTGTATAGGTATCTGTCAGATGATTCTTGTTTCCCTTATTCCAATATCTGATGCAAGTTGGATCTTTCTCTAGCAATATTTTGTTGAATTTGTATGGAAACCATGATTCTGTCAATTGGGAAGCTTGACATATGGTCTTTTGATGCTTAACTTAATCTTATTGAAAACCTCGATAATGAAATGAAAGATAACTATTTTTGTGGTTGAAAGACATTTATTTTGTAGCAGTCAAGTTATCCATGCCTTATATTTTAACCTTTACTTTTTCTCTCAAATGGACCCATGGAATTATTCTCATGCTTGTTAAAGGTCATTCTTCCTCGAAGTTGCTATCAGATACACTCTAGGATACTTTCAATATCTTTTTCCATATTGACATTTTGAAGTCCTTTAGGTACGTATGTATCAGAAGTACAGTGAGCGGAATTCTTGGAAATATGCCCCAGTTTCAAGCTCTGAGGTAGACATCTTACCACCTGTCAACAATATATAGGCTATCTTTGTTCATACAAATGGCATTATTTATTCTCTTTTCTAGGCTGAAAAAGGGGGATTCAAAACATATGTGATGGAGGTCAAAGGAAATCGTGTCTATAGCAAACTAAAATATGAGTCTGGTGTTCACCGGGTTCAACGTGTTCCTCAGACGGAAGCACAGGGCCGTGTGCACACTTCCACTGCAACTGTAGCAATTATGCCGGAGGTACAATTCATTTCATGCATAAGTTGTGATGCCTATATTATATTGAGGCTCTTAATATTTTACACTGCCAATTTTGCCAGACTATAAGTGACTTGACATGCATCGAACTGTTGCCAATTTCTTAAAATGTATTGACATGGTGACGTTATTGTCCCGGAATAAAGGATTTTGGTTCCATATTTAAAACTGACCCATCAGATTAATTGCCGAGGCAATTTAAATATGTCTGTTCGTATAAATGAGGTAGTTTTTAACAGCCTAACCTGGTTGTTGAAGTTTCTGCTGTTTGTCACAGTTAAATTTCTCTCCTTAACAGGGGCATAATTTTTGTGCCAATGCTATATCTGGTTTCAGGCTGATGAAGTTGAGGTGGTAATTGATCCAAAAGAAATTGAACTCACCACAGCAAGATCTGGGGGTGCAGGAGGTATGAATCACCAAACACTGTGATAATAATTTTGTATAGTGGATCAGTTTCTGTAATGAAGGATGACAGGCTTGAGATTATATTTGTTAGAAGACACTGGTTTTGCCCCTACAATTGCTTATACTATGTTATTTTAAGACATCTCATGCATGAGTTTATCATGCAGGGCAGAATGTCAACAAGGTGGAGACGGCCATTGATCTTTTCCATAAACCAACCGGAATTCGTATCTTTTGTACTGAAGAAAGGACTCAACTTAAAAACAAGAATCGAGCTCTTCAGTTGCTGCGAGCAAAATTGTAAGAAACATCAAGAAGCTATTTTGAACAACTTTATAACATCTAATTAGTGTTTCATTCAGTTGCTCAACTAATCCTTGAACCAAAAAGATGTTCTATTCACATGAAACTACCTTCTTAAGATTCATACTCACATTAGAAATTACTGTTTCTGTACATGTCTGATGATATATGATCTTGTTGTAGGTATGAGATAAAACTAAGGGAGCAGCAAGAGTTGTTAAGGAATCAGCGAAAGTTGCAGGTATTAAATCCTTGGTTGGAGACTTGGAGGACATGTAAACTGTATATTAAAGTTGCATAAGATGCAGATTTATCAAAATAAGCCTGCCAAATCCCATAAATGAGGGTGGGAGGACAGGAAGATTCATATTTATGTATTTAGATTATTCACTAAAAGCTCAATTCAATGTTTGGGAAAAATAGATTGCAGAGATGGTATTGGAAAGCACCATTGCTGCAGTGCGTGCAGTACAAAAATATTGGTGTTTCACTGAAACAATTAACGTTAGTTGAAAATTTTGGAAATTGGCTCCCTTCTTCTTCTTTTTTTTCTTTTCTCAATTACTTTTGGGATGACAAATTTAGGAAATATGCTGGACATTCTACCTTATTCATCTTATGTTATGTACATTGTTTAATAATATAGTTTATACAATTGTGTGCAGCCTCATTTAGCTCCTTTTTTTCCCTTGAAACAAATGAAGCCCAAATGTTTTCACCTTGTGTTTTTGAGGCATTAGATAAGAGCCTTGTAACTGGGTACTCATAAATTAGTTGCCATCTTGAAATTCGTTGATTGGGAGCAAATCCTTATCTGGGAGCTCCCACCTTGCTATTGGCTATTATTCAGCTTAATATAATAATAAAAAAAATCACTGCAAGTGCTGGGAATTGACTTGAGTCACAAACTGACTATTTATCTAACTATTCTTTGAATTCCATTTATGCTACGTGCTTTTTTCAAGCTATATGTGCACACATGTATCGGAGAAATATAGATATGCTTACCTACGGGCATGCACACAAATACACAATAACGCAAACACACCGGCACTCTGGACCTTTAGGTGTTTTATATTACGGTTCTCACCCCTTGCTCATGGTATTTTTGCAAATGGCAGGTTGGTACTGGTGCTCGTGCAGAAAAGATCCGGACATATAACTACAAGGTATCCTCACAATATTGTGAGTTGTTATTGTCTTGAGCTTAATATAGCAGGGCTTGTACCTTTGTGAAAATCTACGGACCTCATGAAAATTTATTCCCATCAAAGTCTTTGTGATATTTGTTGATTATGGACAATTTTATGAAATGGAAGGAAGGTGGGAAAGACCACTTTTATGTGTAAAAAAAGAATAATGATATAATCAGCGTGTGGCTGAAAAAATTATAGGTGCTTCATTGTGTTGAAATATCAATAATGCATTCATTTAATGCATCTAACCAGAAATCAGCAACTTAGAAATTGTGAGTTTGTTTCTTTGGTTCATCATTTATGGATTTACATCCATGGAAGTATTATGATTTATGATTGTTGAGCAAAATGTTGGATGTCATTTTTCTCTTTTCTGATGGAAACTGGAAAATACTGCAGAAGCTTACAAACATCTTTATTTTATTTTATTTTATTTTACTAGGACAATAGGGTTACTGACCACCGTTTAAAGATGAACTTTGAGCTCACGTCTTTTCTGGATGGCGATCTTGAGACGGCCATTCAGGTATGTGTTTTCCATGTTATTTTTTGGGATTCAGATAGCATTATCAATTCCTTAAGATGAAAAAGGTAATTATTTTGAATTGTAAGAACAAGGAAAATGCTCTGGGAGAAAAGAATTTTGTGCTACTCTAATACTTGCTTCTTGCAGTCTTGCACTACTACGGAACAGAAGGAACTCCTTGAAGAACTTGCGGAATCTGTATCCACATCAGCTGGTTAATTTCAAGCTTCTCGTGTCAATATTTGTGAAAAGAAATTTTGTTGGGAAGAAATGGAGGCTACTGTTTATGGAATTATTCTACAACAAAGTAAGGAATTGATGGTGGGCTGTCGCATTGTTGTATTCACAAGGCATTTGGTTATTTTATGTTGGCATTTTCAGTGGGATGGCTGATTATGTTTGCATATGAGACATTCCTACCAATTTGAGATGCAGTGAAACGACAGGATAATCTGTAATATGTTAAGATCAAACTTCCTTTCATGATGGTTTTAATCAAGTGGATAATTTGTAATTATTATTCTAGTTTTATTCTTTTTAATGAAAAAAGGGCTCTGTTAATATGAACTCTTCCTTGTGTTAGCATCCTTTTCACTTGGATAAAATGGTCCATATGTGGTGAATCATGCATGTGTTCGTGAATGTTGTCAGCACATGCTGTTAACAAGCCAGGAATGGCCTCAACGACTCTACAATTGGTTTCCTGTTTACTCGATTCGAACCCAGATGCTTAATGAGGTGAGCTTCAATTCTGGTATGCCTATTGTCATGGGTCGGGTCTCTAGTAAAAAGACTAGTTGATTAAGTGGAGATATTGGCGTTCTTGTCGTGATTGGACCACCCTGGCTACTTATCTACCCATAGGCTGGGGAATCTGCTCCTGGCCGGCACAAACATCTAATGTAGGAGCTTGGTGTGACATCGGATTAGGAGCCAGATATGTTTTGATACCATTTGTCATAGATTGAGTTTTTGGTCCAAAAGATTACAAAGCCAGATCTGCTTTGTAAGCTCAGAACCTTTCTGGTGCTGCTTATTCGATATGGTATAATAACCTGTAAGGCCGCTATATCTGCCTTGTCAAAATGTAGCCTTTGAACATGATGTTCACTATAGCTCCGGCATTCATGACGCCGCCCATTAACTGCCGGCTTCAAGTAGTACACTTGCAATAAGGAGATGTCCCAACATTGTCATGCATACAACATCTTCATTCAAAGTTTGGAGCTACTAAAAAGTGACCCATCATATCTTTTGAGCATCTTAATCCTATTTGAACTCCTGACAGTGCAAAATGGAGAGAGAGAGAGAGAGAGAGAGAGCACTAGCAAACTGCAAATGTGACAGTTTCTAATGAAAACAGCATCAAAGCAACATACAAGGAATTCAAGAACTTTTGTTGGGCTTCATTTACATGTGTTGGACCTTAAAAGGCCACACCAGATTAAATAGAAAATCCAAAGTAGACAAAAGTAAAAAAGATTGAGAGAGAAATAATCACAAAAAGATGACCCAAGGCACCAAAAGCAAAGATAGGCAATGTTTTGGAATCCTATTTTTGCTCCAAAATCTTCTACCTTACTTTAAAACAATGCTTCTCTCTCTCTCTCTCTCTCTTTCTATATATATATATACACAGAGGTGCTAATATCAGGTGCACCTGATGCATCTTGCATCAGGTGTCCTCTTGTACAGCCACTGCCCACTCGCACTGTAAATTTTGGAAAACTAACCGTTGAATTAGATACCCCTGTAATGTATGTCATGCCTGCCAAAAATCACAGTGATCCAACGGTTGGTTTATGAGAAAACTGACTGTGAAAAATTATGATTTTTTTGTTCTTTAAAATGTTATCATTTTTTGGCAGTCAGTTTTTCATAAATCAATTGTTGAATCACTGTGATTTTTGGCAGACATGACATACATTACAGGAGTGTCTAATCGAACGGTCAGTTTTCCAAAATTTACAGTGCAATTGACTCTACAAGAGGGCACCACTTGATATTAGAGGATAAACTTTCTAATACAATAGAAAATTCAAAGGTCCATGTCATAAAAAGATATATGCAAGGGATTTAAGGTGTCATGGTTGTCATGGCTAAACGTTACAAGGCAAAACATTTGCTCCTTAGCCTAGTGTGTGCAGTTAGGCCATTTTCAATCTCCTTTAGTGGTTTCTTGGTTTGGGTTGGGGTTGCTTGGGAGACTTTTTGTCTATATAGTTTGGGGTTAATTGGTTTTGAGATTTTTTGGGCATGGTAGTATTCTTTGCTTTGAGGATTTCTTGTCCTCTCCTTGCTCATTTTGTGTCTAATATTCTACATAATCTCAAATTCTCATATTTTTCATCTAATCCACAATCTTAAATTCTGAAATCACAAGGGCATGAGTGGGCCACCTGGCAACATGCAAGCCTCTACAACTGACCAACAATCCTAAACTCCACATGGCATCTCCAACAACTCATCAACACTAAACCCCTTTCTCCTTCTCCCAAATGGCAATTCCTCTCCAACTTTGTCTCTCTCCTTCACTCGTAAGACTAAAACACTTCCACACCAAGCCTTCTTCTATTTCTCTCTCTCTCTACAATTCTTCTATGCTCAAAAGACTGCTATTCTCCTCTTCCTCTCTCCACTGCTTTCTCTCTCATCCTGCAAAATATACGAATTTGCACTTTCCTTCACTTTTTAGGCCTTCCTCAATCGTGTCTCCTAGACCTATTCACTCTTTTAAGGTCCTGGCCATGGCTGAACAAACCCTAAACCCATCGTCGAAACAGACCCACAAGCATACCAATCGGTTAGCTGCTGAGCACAGTCCTTATCTTCTTCAACATGCCCATAACCCAGTGAGTGAAAATTCCTATAATATCTTATATGATATGTCATAAGTTCTCTGTTTGGTTGCTGAGAAAAGGTGGGAAAAATGAAAAAGTTTTTTCAGCTGAGACTAATTCAACTGGTTGGCTTAGTTGAGTATGAGTTTTCCAAATTTTAAAAACCAAAACATCATAAAAGATTAGATTCAGAATTTAATTTTATTGGTTTTTCCTCAATTTTCTCAGCAAGCAAACGGGAGGTAAACTCGATTGAATTGCGTTGAATTTTTTTGTTTTTTTTTTCCCAAAAAAGTGCAATTTTGATTCTAACCCAAAATATATTTTCAATATGAAGGTTGACTGGTATCCATGGGGTGAAGAAGCATTCGAGGAAGCGCGAAAGAGAGACGTGCCCATATTCTTATCGAGTAGATTCTTCTTGCTTTTAGTGCCCCCTTTTTTGTTTTAATTTATCAATTTTCATAATAATTGACTAATCTTTTATGGGTCCTTTTTTTATAAAAATTAATTTCGTGGGGATTGATTGCGGGACTTTTTTCCGTTTGAAGTTGGATACAGTACCTGCCATTGGTGAGATTTCAACCCCATTCTGAAAATTGGTTCCTATCATGACTCTACATGATCGTGAATGAATAAGGTCTTATTGTTTGGTGGGCAACTGTTGATCAGGTGTCATGTCATGGAGGTGGAATCTTTTGAGGATGAAGGTGTGGCCAAGTTGCTGAATGATTGGTTTATTAGTATCAAGGTCAGTTCAAAATTTAGTTAATTACACCAGATATATTTTGTATATCAACGTTTATTGTAATTCTCTCATTTCTTGACAGGTTTGCGCATTATCTCATTTCCCCCCCGAAAAAGTTTGTAGTATTTCAATTCTGTATTCTATTCTAACCTGTCCGTACAACAGGTAGATCGAGAGGAACGGCCAGATGTTGATAAGGTAAAGCAGTTACATACTAATATTAGCCTTTGAAGGAGTTAATTTTATAGGTATTCAAGAGCTATTTAAATGTTTGAAGTTTCTTTGTATACTTGTATTACAAACTTAAACTATAGTCTAGATATGCATCTTCAACTTAATTTAACTGTTTTTTAGTCTGAGGTTGATCCTTTCTGTCTGAAGGAATTTTTAGCCAATGAGAAGTGGAATTTTGTACCAAAGTGCTGCTAATCTGATTATACACACACACACACACACACACATGGGTGAAGTTGCATAAGTTTACCTACATTATGGAGGGATGAGATGTCATTTAGAAGGCCTTTGGGTTTAATTTACGTTTAGTTTTTCAAGTTGAAGTTACATTCAAATTCTGTTTGAATTCAAAAATACCAGAAAAGGTCATTAGAAATTACATTTGTTTGGTACTCTTGGGGTTTAGTAACTTGGAAAGTAGTATCATTATAAAATTGTTTACCGGTTGTTAGTTTTATATCATGTTGAAAAATTTCTGCCATCTTTCTAGGTATACATGACGTACGTGCAGGCTTTATATGGTGGTGGAGGTTGGCCATTGAGTGTCTTCCTTTCTCCTGATCTGAAGCCTTTGATGGGTGGAACATACTTTCCTCCGGATGATAAGTATGGAAGGCCGGGGTTTAAAACTGTGCTTAGGTAATGAAATTTTGGCCCTTAGATTAGTCTATTTTTTGTTGCTTTTGATGTTAGTGGTTGATTTGCTTCGTTCATTTGAGAAATGTTGTGGAGTGCCAAAAGAATTGTAGTTCTGGACTCCTAATTAAGTGTCGCCTTGAGTTGTGATAGTTCCTTTGTGTCTTGCCCATTTTCTCATTACTGTGTTATTTCAGAAAGGTGAAGGAGGCTTGGGATAGTAAGAGGGATATTCTTGTTAAGAGTGGAGCCTATGCTATTGAACAACTGTCAGAAGCATTATCTGCAAGTGTGAGTCTTAGAAAATTGCCGGATGATGTTCCAAAATATGCATTGCGTCTATGTGCAGAGCAGGTAAGATATTGCTACATTGAGGAGAACCGCTCTTTGATTCTGCTACATCTTAGGTGTTAATTCTTGTATAAATTGAAAGCACCATATGGTTGAGATGTAATTAATAATGGATGTTAGTTTTCTCCCTTTCTCTGGTACTGTTTACAATGCATTATTGAGCTCAAGATGCTTGGGTTATCCATCCAAGTTGGCGTTTCAAGAGAGCTTAGATTTTTGCACTAGTTTGATACTTGTTTTAAAAATGCTTTTGTTTTACAGTGCAGCACTGATTTTATGCTCAATTTCCTTAGTCTTGCTACATTTATGATTTTTAGACTTTCTCATATTTTTAAACATCAGTTTCTGTTTTTCTTTTTCTGTATTTTTAGTTCTCCATTTTTATTTTGGTTAACTTTGAGGATTTCTCATATACTACTTGAGGATTAAAAGGAAAGTTTGAGCTTGGGTACCATCATGTTATTTGAGTTCCAGCTGATTTTTCTGGTTGCATGGGCTGTTGTCCTCTCTGCCCCTCTCCTCTCCATGATCAAAACATTATATTTTTGTGATCAGTAAAGCTTGTTCTATGGTATGTTAAAATGACGAACACAATTTTATATTATCTATGAAAGCGGAACTATTTATTTGGTTCAGGTGTGCTCCGTCACGCGCATGCGCATCATAACTGTCCGTGATGTGTGTGTGCCAGCGCGTGTGAATCACGGACGGTATGCGTCTGAATCAGTGTAGTGGAACTATTATGGAAATTGTTTCCTCAATATTGTTTCTATTGTAGTGGGGAAAAAAAAACTCAATTTACTGCATGTTGGCATTATTTTGGACCTTTCTTTTTCTTTCATAGCCTTTATGGAAAAGGATATTCTATGCTTCTCTTAACTCCCTCCCTACTTCATTTCTATTATAGCTTGCCGGAAGCTATGATCCGGTGTTCGGTGGTTTTGGATCTGCCCCAAAATTTCCTAGACCAGTTGAGATTCAATTAATGCTTTATCAGTCGAAAAAGTTGGAGGAA
The DNA here is from genome assembly GCA_017140935.1 of Hamamelis virginiana. Lineage (NCBI taxonomy): Eukaryota > Viridiplantae > Streptophyta > Magnoliopsida > Saxifragales > Hamamelidaceae > Hamamelis > Hamamelis virginiana. The sequence goes on from JAESVK010000754.1 coordinate 141,157, forward strand.
GCTGGGAAATCAGGTGAAGCAAATGAAGATTTGAAAATGGTCTTTTTTACCTTGCAATGCATGGCAAGGGGGGGCATCCATGATCACCTCGGAGGTGGATTTCACCGATATAGCGTAGATGAGTGCTGGCACGGTCAGTTTCTTAGAAAAGAGTCATTTCTAGAATCTTTTTGAAGTTTTAATTTATATTTCATAATTTTTTCAACTGCATCACATTCATATATACCCCGCTATTGGAGTTTTTTTGTTAATTATAGCTATTTCTTTTCCTAGAGTAATATCTATTTATTATTGGACCTTGATACTTAATGATAATAAAATTTTGTGGTTGATTTGGTGGGTCTACTGTTTTATAGGGTTTTCTAGTTGGTAGGAGCTTGATAGCGTATCACTTCATTCTAGCTTTCTAGGCTTTATGCCCTGCTGTCACTTCTTCATTTTACGAATTGGAATGACTTGTTTTTAAATGAACAACAAAGAAGACAGTGTCATTAGGACTTTACCGATCTTCTTTGACTTCAACCTAGAATAAGTCATGAAATATAGTTTTATAATGGTTATGGAGGGTAGATGGTGATCGGTTATTTTGAGGAAGTGGGTCAAATTTTATGTGGACCAAGTATTTATGAACCCTGTGCTTTCTTCATTTAGTTACCGGGTTGAACTGGTAGCATATCCAATATTTAGATTGTCCAATGATTTTTGGTATAGCCTTGTGGGTGTGAAAGGAAAAAACATCCTTATCACAGACCACACACTTATCAGTATCATCAACCTCATCAAACTTTGTAGTTTGTTCTTTTTTTTGGTAGATAGTTCCTGATTTAAATGTAAGGTCACTCTCTTTGTACCATAGTTTTTTCTTTCTTTTTGTTTGTCATTCTTTCTCTGGATTGTTGTGATACGGTTGCTGAAACGGTGTTCTTTTAATGCAGTTCCACATTTTGAGAAAATGTTGTATGACCAAGGGCAGGTTGCTAATGTTTATTTAGACGCCCTTTCCATCACAAAAGATTCCTTCTATTCACGTGTATCTCGGGATATTCTTGATTATCTGAGGAGAGACATGATAGGACCAGAAGGTGAAATCTTTTCAGCTGAGGATGCTGATAGTGCTGAATCTGAAGGTGCTATGAGAAAAAAGGAAGGAGCCTTCTACATATGGACCAGCAGTGAGGTTGATCTATCATCATTTTTTAATCCTTCCTGCATTTCATTTTTCATCAGTATCATCACATAAAAGTAACTTTCAGCATTATCCATGTCTTGGCTTGTCTTAAATTATCTGACTCTAGATATTGAAAATTGAGACCTCTATTTATCCCCTGTATTAACATTTTTGTAATTTGCAATGCTACCTGTTTGATGATTGCCATTGGTAATTCAGTAATTCACATATGTGAATTTCTGAGGAATAAATTTATATAACTTGTGGTATTATCTTGATTTGAGGAGTCTGGTGTCTTAAAACAGTCCTGGATTAGTGGCTAATATTTTTAACTTCCTGTGCTATATTTCCCCACCTTCTCAAGTAGTTTGGATTAGGTTGGTTGAATTATTGCCCACCATTTCTAAAAGGAAAAAAGGAGAGAAGAAGTTAAATCTTTTGCTAATTTTGAAACTTGTTCACATTTTCCTGAAACACTTTTTAGTCCATTAGGTGCTATATCTCCTGTGGAACTGAAATCTAACATCTTATTTATTTACATCTTTTTTGAGATTTTATAGTTCTATATTACTAGTATTTGGTTTAATCTATTATTTTGTTTCCCTGGCTTTTTAAAGGTTGACGACATAGTTGGAGAGCATGCAACTCTTTTCAAGGATCATTATTACATTAAACCTTCGGGGAACTGTGACCTTTCTGGAATGAGTGACCCCCACAATGAATTCAGGGGAAAAAATGTCCTCATAGAGAGAAACGATTCTTCTGCAATGGCATCAAAACTTGGGATGCCTATAGAAAAATATCTTGATATTCTGGGGGCATGTAGGCAAAATCTTTTTGATGTGAGATCAAGTCGACCAAGGCCACATTTGGATGATAAGGTATCTCATCTGTTTAACCAAGAAGAGAGTTATTTTCTAAAGAGCCTTCCTGACTCTTTCTCTTACTTGTCATGCACATTTAACATATCAGGTGCTTGCTAGGTTATTGTATCATGGAATGGGCTTGCAATTTCATCTTTCGCAAGGGCTTCCAAAATTCTCAAGGGCGAAGCCGAGGATACCAAATTCAACTTCCCTGTTGTTGGTTGTGATGTAAGCCTTCACCATATTTAACTTGTTCGATATGTAACTTCAAATATCTGATTATTTTTTGGATAGTCATATAATGCCTTAGAAAGCGCTTAAGTAGTATTCGTCCTTCAAGCCTACCTATTGTAATGTACTCAGATATTCTGTTTCTTTCCTCTTTAAAGTCTTTTAGAGTACAAATAATTCATGATGCATAGAATAATCTCCTGAAATCAATTACTAATGCATGACTAGCATCTTGAGCCTCCACTGGGAGCATTTCTGCTCTAGTTGCTCTGCTTCCAAATTGATATATAGATTGTGGCATATGTAATGTAGCGTCACTCCTAAGATGGGCCAAATTAGGATATTTTCAATGCCAGAAGTCAAATCTGTTCTTGATACTCACTTTTTTTCTCTTCTTATTTTGGGTTGAAAAGATTTTCCAAAATCTCATCATGGTTTAGGGATTAGTTGGTGATCTTGATTTTCTTCATTTTTCTTTTTTGTATCATGTGCATATCCCAAGTAATCCTACATTCCCATTAGCTCAATGGAAAAGATACATGTAATAGTATTATAGATGCAACACTAACTGTGGACCAAGCTTCTACCTTTGATGCAAACTGAACTTCAAACTCATGCTTGTACTAAGGCTAGCTCACTGGGATTTCTGTGCATTCGACATTCTAGTAGTAGGCCACCATCCTGCATGGCAGACTTATTTTCCCTGTTAGCATTTGTTGGGTTCATACAAGTTTGTCGACTTAGACGAGTAATGGCCTCTTCTTTTTTGGATAAATGAACATTATTTCAACTCTAGAGGTGATAATCTCATTTGTGGCATATGAGATAGTCTTGCGCTATGGAATATCATTGATCTCTTTGCACATTATGTTCCAAAAATTCCAGCCCAAGGTGTACATAGAAGTTGCTGAGAAGGCAGCAACTTTTATCAGAAGGCGGCTTTACAATGAGCAAACAGGCAGACTACAACACAGCTTTAGAAATGGCCCATCTAAAGCGCCTGGATTTTTAGATGATTATGCCTTTCTGATTTCGGGGCTCCTGGATCTTTACGAGTTTGGTGGTGGGACCTATTGGCTAATTTGGGCAACTGAACTGCAAGACACCCAGGCAAGAACATCAACCCAGTCCCTTTTTCAGCGTGAAAAGTCCTGATTTTCTGCTCTATAGTTGCAAATTTACCTAAAACATCATCATTCCAGGATGAATTGTTTCTTGATAGAGAGGGAGGAGGCTACTTTAATACCCCAGGGGAAGATCCTTCTGTTCTCCTCCGCGTGAAAGAAGATCATGACGGTGCGGAACCCTCAGGAAACTCGGTTTCTGCTATCAATCTTGTGAGATTGGCCTCCATGGTTACTGGCAGTAGGTCTGATCATTACAGGCAAAATGCAGAACATCTTCTGGTTTGCTCTTGCTTCCCCTAGAAAGTGTTAGTTGTCAAATGGAATTTAAATTTACAAGTACTCCTGACTTTGCTTTTCATTGTAATTCATAACACAGGCAGTTTTCGAGACAAGGTTGAAAGATATGGCTATGGCAGTGCCTTTGATGTGTTGTGCGGCAGACATGCTTTCCCTGCCTCATCGAAAGCAGGTTGTCTTGGCTGGTCATAAGCCTTCTATCGAGTTTGAAAACATGCTTGCTGCTGCTCATGCATCATATGACCCCAACAGAACTGTGAGTATTAAGACTGCTTTATCAAGTCCATAAATCAACTACCCATTTCCTACTTTTTTACAAGCTCACGTGTAATTTCTTTGTATGAATGTTTCTTCTGGGTTGCAATTTTACCGGCAGGTGATTCACATAGATCCCACCAACACAGAAGAGATTGACTTTTGGGAAGAGAATAATAGTAACATTGCCCTCATGGCAAAGAAAAATTTCACTGCTGACAAGGTAGTCGCTCTCGTTTGCCAAAACTTCACTTGCAGCCCTCCTGTCACCGATCCCAAGTCGCTCGAAGCTCTGCTTTCTCAGAAGCTGCCCTCCGCTGCCTAAATCATGGTTAGAAATAGAATTTGGATGAAAATGCTTTTCTGATGTATACTACATAACCTCTTCTCTGGTGGGAAATGTTTTTTTTTTTTTTTTTCCATTCCACGTATGAGAGACGGCAATGTTATAGCATGGATACTGCCAATGTATTTGTCCAATAAGAGAGAGTGATTGCAATCCATGGTGCATGTTTCTTGTGCTCAGTGGTGTTTGCAATTTAATCCTTTTTTTTTACCAATTTGCAATTTACTTCAGAAATTAGAAAGTGGTGTTTGTGAGTTCATCCTCATGAATCAGGCTAAATCGTTTTAACATGATGCTGAATGCGCAGTTGAATGTTGGGCTTTGCAAAAACAGCAATGTCAGTTTGGATTACAGCTTAAAGTGAAGGAAATTTATATTTAGAAAATGGCAAGTGAACAACCAATTCGACTATGAAAAGGGACTGCTATCTAAAAGAGAGAGACTCGCAAGGAATTCGTTGACTCATTTCTTTCAACTGGTTTGAGTGCATCAATCAATAAATTAACCATATGTGGCATTTCATTTGAATTGTTGCCAATCGGGTTTTCATCTATGTTTTGATCAGCTTCAACCGTTGAATTCACTTCATCTCTAAGTAAATTTAATTCTGGGATAGCTTCAAGGCTATCTTCTGACCTATTTTCATTTTGATATGAAGATTCTGTTTGTTTAAATCTTCTTGTTGTCATGATTTTGATTCAAAATTGTCTCGTCCTATCGTGCGTGCCAAAAAAGATGTTCGCTCAGGAAATCTTCAATATGGCCGCGGCGTACATATAGTTCGAAATGGGGGCGTGCCAAAAAAAGTAAACTTTACCACTTTTCAAGACAGGGCCGGCCCCGAGGTTTGGGGGGCCTAAAGCGATCTCCTAAATTGGGGCCCTAGTAGGTTCTGACAAAAAAAATAATTGCATGTACTATATTAAACTACTTACTATTCTTTTAATTTGCTTTGCTAGTAATCGCACAATTTTTGAATACATATATTGTTATTACTAAAATCAAACTAAAAGAAAACGCAACAATAAAAAAGAACTACTAAATAACATAATATACCCGACCGATATCACTATCTTCATCAGTTACAAAAATAACATTTATGACTTCATCTTTTTCTGCATAACTGCATTCCAAGAAAAGAAAAATTAATTCCAGGAAAAATGTTAAAAAAAGTTTTAAAATATTGAACATAAACTTTGATTCAAAGTCTTTTGAAAGTGGAGAGTGGGGACCTCAACCGTGGCAGTGGGGGCCGTGGGGCAGCTTGGTCTGCACGACTGCACCAATAATGGAGGATTAGGGTATTAAGAGAGAAAGACAAGAGGATGAAAGGTGAAGAATGATTTTGGGGATCGTGGGAATGGGGTCAGGTGGGGTAAAGGGGGTTTTTAAACTTTTCAAGGCTTGGAGTATTTTAAATTGGATCAGGTGGGGAATTGGGTCAGGTGGGATTGGGGTTTTTTAAATTAAAAGACAAATAAAAATTAAGGACCACATTTTTTGGGTGAAAAAATAGGCCCAATCCCAAATTGAATTAAAAAATAGTGGGCTTTTTTTTTGCTACTGCACAGTCTACACTTACCTATTGCTACCTGATTTGGGGGCCCTTTTTTTTGGCAAAAATTGGGGGGCCTTAAGCCCCTGCTTCCCTGGCTTATAGCCAGGGCCGGGTCTGTTTCAAGATGATTGGCTCGAAGAAAGCCAAACTGACTTCTAAACAGGTAATTATGTAATGGTTTGAATTTGCCTCAATGAAGAGGACTTTAATACTTTAGGCAAATTAATGAATCAAATTGAAATAAAGTAAAACAGAAAATAAAATGAATCAAAGAAACCACGTAATCATAATATTACCTCCATTTCTGGTACAACAATCTTACAACATCTGTTAAAATTCTTCGATGCGAGAATTGATTTAGAAGAAAGGTTCCTAAAAACTAAGTTATCTAAGCTAAGTTATCTAAACTAAGTAAATGAAATAACGAGCTTGAAACTGTATAAAGGAATTGATAAACTGGATAAAGGAATTGATAGACTGGACATTAAGTAAATGAAATTCCAAGCTTAAAATTGAATAAAGGAAATACAATTTGGCAGGCAAAAGAAATAAAGATAAAGACACACGTTTAGTGTGATTGATTTGGTTGAGGAACCGGTGGTTTTGGAACCTTTTGCAATGAGGTCTCTTCCTCTATTTATAGATTTCTCGAGTAACTGCTTTCAATTCTCTATTGCATATTGCCACGACACGTGTCCAGACTGATATTTAATTGTCTTTGATTTTTGCCTCCAAATATGTATATTTGAATCTTCATGATGATCCAATCAAAAGAAGTCATTGTGGGACTGTTAAACATTTAAAATGAATAATTGCCAAACGGTTATTCTGCAGTTACTTATTCAAAAATGTTTAATTTCTGATGGGAAATGGAATCAAACAATTTGCCGCTTTCTAGAATTAATTTTTAAGCGGTTACTAACGGTTATAAGGCTTAATTTCGAAAATTCCCTTTGATTTTAAAGATGGTTAACCACTAAATTGGGTCACTGTTTCGCCTCTTCAAGGCAAAGCAAATAACTGCCGAAATAACCGTTTTACCTCTTCAAGACAATATAAATAATTAAAAATCCATTTTCATTTAATATACGTGGCTTAAATTCATTGGCATGCAAAATTTAAGCGTAAACAAAACTAACGTCAAAAGTTTTCCAAATTTTAATGGAGCAGGTGCCCCCACTACCCCCATGGTAAATCCACCCCTGGTTATAACATTATATGAATTTTTGCTATCAAGAGAAACAAACTTCCTTCAAGGCTTCAATCCTTCATTTGTAAAAGCTTTACTATCATAATTTCAAATTTGAATCCATTATGTTTTTAGTAACATGTTGAGGTAAACAACTATTATTTTATTCCAAACCTTCACTACTGTTAATCCATTTTTTAATACCAGCCAGTAATTGGCTGACACGTGTTAAGATAATAAAATTTGGATTTAAAGGTTTTGATAAAGCAATCAAATAATAATAAATCCTAAAATTAAGGATATACTGAAATGCTATAATTTCGAAATACAAATAAAATAGAAAAGATTATGTTTGTATTTCTTAAATTATTCGAAGGTTTTCAATTGGCAAAAGGAAAGATGTCCACAATAGTTTGAAGCACAAAGATTTTGAAGAAGAGAAGGACTCCTAAGCTAAGCCTTAAGGGATATTCGACTCGAAGAAGGAGTCTTTACAATTGGAAGGGAGCAGTTTTGCGGATAATGGAGTCTGGTGAATTCAATTTCGAAGAGGAATCTGAAGATAATTCCTATAAAGAAAGAATTCAGAATCAGAAGCAAGGATCTCAAACATACACAACAGCTTCAAAGCTTATTTCTTCTTCAAAGAAAGGTATATTTGGGAGCTCTACTACCGCTGACTATCAAGGTTCCGCAGTGGGATAATTATCGGTTACAGTTCGAGGCTCATAGTTTGGCAATATAGAAAGTTCGAGGATCCTGAAAAAGAAGACTAGAAGGGTTCGAAGTGGCTCTAGAAGGTTAGAACATCCAGGGAGGCGTTCGAAGGAAGTTTAGAAACAATAAAAGGAAGTTCGGGTTCGTCGAGAGTTCTAGGAAGACGGTTCTTCTCATTGATCTTGTCCTTGAAGATTCATTTCATAAAGGGGGTGAGATCTGTTTTATTGCCTCGAGATACAATTTTACTGTTTGTTAAGGTGACTGTTATTATTTTTAAAGGGTCCGAGACTAGCTCGAACCGTGTTGACGATATTCTTATTTGGTTTATTTAATTAAAAGTATTTTTTGTTATTACTCTATCTCGCTAATCATTGTTTATTTACTATTGTTGGGATTAATTTACTTGACCTATCTCTCATAAAAGTCCTCTTAATTGAGGCATTCAAAACCCATCTACTATCTTTTTACCACCTCGAGGGATTCGAATTACCTAACAATGGTCCGAACTCCTAAAATTTTTGAATTAAATCAACAACTACAAAAGAGGCGAAAAAGAAACACCACCCTTAGAGCATCTCCAATGCAAGAGCCAAATTTGACATCCCAAAAAGCACTAGTTGAGGCCAAATTCTAAGCCCATTTGGCACTTTGGGATGCCAAATTTGGCTTTTTGGCATCAAGCAATGCCAAATTTGTCAAATTTGGCATTGCTTGATGCCAAAAAGCTAAATTTGGCATTAGCTAGTGCCAAATGAGCTTAGAATTTAGCCTCAACTAGTGCTTTTTGGAATGCCAAATTTGACTTTTGTACTGGAGATGCTCTTAAACCCCAAACTCAAGTTTTTAACGAACCCTCGAGAGGGAATTTTTTTAAGCTGAAACTGAAATCTGTTTGTGGCGTCTAATACTATTACCTTCACCGATGGCGAGCTTCAACCAGAGGGAATTTTACTTCATATTGGTGCTGTTAGGAAATCTGCACAGATAAGATTCACCCACAGCGCAACGTCCATTCACTTCGCGTCGCGGGAAGGCAACGAAGTTCAAATCCACTCAAATCTACCAAGCAAGGCAATCCAAAGCCTCCACAGCTGCACATCCGAGTATGTTTTCCTTATCCCTCCGTAAAACTCTGTTCCCAATTAAGAGACCTGTTGTAGATTTGACAACCCCTCTTCTTTTTCTTCACAACAATAGCAACATTAATAATCACTCACTTCTCAGATTCGCATCGTCGAAAAGTTCCACAAATCAACACACTTTCACAATCACTTACCTCATAAACTCATGTGGGTTGTCCCCAGAAGCTGCAAGTTCTGCTTCTGAAAGGGTACACTTTAAAGCTCCAGAGAGACCGGATTCTGTCCTCACCCTTTTCAGAGACCATGGATTCACCAACACCCAAATCACCAAACTCATCAGGGCACGTCCATTACTTCTTACATTCAATCCTGAGAAAACCCTTTTGCCCAAACTTGAGTTTTTCCGTTCTATTGGCTTTTCGAGCACTGAACTTGCAAAGATTGTCACGTCCTGCCCAACTATCTTAGCAAATAGCTTAGAATACCAGCTTATGCCCTGGTATAATTTTCTCAGTAGTTTACTTATGGAGGATAAATATGTCGTCAAAGCTATCAAGATTTACCCCAAATTTTTTAATCATGATGTGCGAAAGAATTTTGCTCCTAATATCTCTGTCTTGAGAGAACTTGGAGTGCCTGAATCCTGTATCTTGTTAACGGTAAAGTGTCATCCCTTTGTATTTTGTGGAAATCGTGTGAGGTTCAATAAAATTGTCAAGGAGTCGATTGAAATGGGATACAATATCAAGAAGACAGAATTTGTTAAAGCATTGATGGTGTTCTGTGGGACGAAAGAGTCAACTCGTGAACATAAAATGGAGGTTTTTAGGAGGTGGGGTTGGTCTAAGGATGAGGTCCGAATATTGTTCAAAAAATTTCCCCTTTCTATGCTTTTATCTGAGGAAAAAATAAGCTGTGTAATGGATTTCCTTGTGAACAGGATGGGTTGCCAGATTGCTGCTATTGCCAGATATCCATTGGTTCTCCAATTCAGTTTAGAAAAGAGAGTCATTCCAAGGTACTCGGTTATTAAAGTTCTGCTGTTGAAGGGCTTGATAAAGAAAGATTTGAGTTTAGGTAGTTTCTTGAATCCAAATCCGAAGCATTTCCAGGATAAGTTTGTGACCAAATATCAGGAAGATGTTCCTCAACTGTTGAATGTGTATCAAGGGAAAATGAGTCTTCTGGAACTAGGCTTTGGATATGATGAAATATGTGGGATGAAGCAGTTGTAGTGTGTCAACTTTTCAGCTCAAGTAATTATTAAATCTGTATTTGATGGTAGTTCAATTTTTCATCAGTCAGTTTTACTGAATTTACATTGTTCTGAATGCAACAGTAGGATTAGTTTGATCTGGCCCTGATGTTATTAATTTTCTTTCCCTTGTTCTGCTTTTCCTCCTTTTGAGATGTCTAATATTGCATGCCTTAAGCACACGGTTATATTTTCAAAGGTAATTGAGAAGTGACAGGGTGATAACTGATATACACCAGTGTTTTCAATATCAAGGCTCTAAATTTTGGTCTTTTGATTTCTATTGGGACATGGGAGGAAGTTTCACAAGGGGAAACAGGTTTTATGATTGTCATTTTGAGATTAGGATTTGTTGGATGAAGAATATTTTTGAGAGGGATTTTGTTTTTAACAATAGCAGATTTTGTTATATTAGAAGATGTACTATAGAGCACCAGATTGCCAGTAGATGGCAAGCCGGTTATGGGTATAGATTTAGATCCATACAAGGTTTGTTTAAAATACTTACGTATTGGTGGTGGTTGAAAAAAAAAGGGCAAAAAGAAAACAGGTAATGTTGATTTTGATTTGGCTTAGGGAGAAATTTCAGGTAGTTCGTGCAAATATAGATGTCCTGATCTGGAACCATATGTTCGAGCTTCTATTTTATATGTTATAGGTTATGTAGTTCTTCCGGATTAATCCAGACCTAAAGTTTCTTTTTTTTTTTACCTTCCTCTTATGGAAAATCTTGAAGAATTAAAGGATTATGCATGGGATGCTTTATTTATAGCGCACCTACTTGTTGCATTAGAAAGTTGCAAGTATCTCCATTCAACAAGTTTGAGTGGGCACACCTAATCTCTCATGGTAAGCATTAATTTCATATGTGCTAATGGATTTTTTATTTGAATTTTTATGTTGCAGAATTATATTATTCATTTTTACATTTGAATTAGCTTGTTTAAGAATTTTTGGTATATTTTTAAGCATATTTTTTGCAATGATGCATATTCCTAAGCTCGCAATGCTTGTTTTTCATGCTGTAACTCATTTATTGAATTATCCTTACCAGAATAATTTTCCTTTGTTGATGGGCTGGAGAGAGTTTCTCTGTAACTCTCTAAACATAACTTCAAAAAAATTACTAAGCAAGATTTTCTTCAAATCTTGCAAGCACGGGAGGAGGCTGATGTAAGTTTCCTGTTTTTTTTTTTTTTTTTTGAATTGATGCATTGTCATTGATGTACTTCTTATTGTAGATCGAATGGCAGCCATACCAAAGTCTGCCTCAGGATTTTCTGTCAGACTATTGTACTGGACTGGAGAAAATTTGCATGTTCCGGACAATCCTCCTCTGCTTTGAAGGAGCTCCATATCATCACCAATGTTTTAAAAATCTTGCCTTAGGGCTCGCCTCGCCCCAATCGGGACAAAAAATGCCCGATCCTCAAAAAATTTGGTGGGGCTCTTCCTGCGCTTACGTCAAGAAGTTGGGGCTTAAACCTTAGGTGCATGTTTTGAGCTTTTTATGCCCCAACCTCTAGAGTTTACGCCTAGCACGAGTTTAGTTTATAAATATTAAAGCCATAATTAATAGTTGTTAAAAGGCTAAAAAACTAATAACTTATTAATGATTAATTATTAATAATTAGAGATAAATTCTAAAGATAAATAATAATAAAAAATTAATACTAATAATAAAAAAAAAATTAGGATTTTTGCCTGAATGGGCAACAGGCGACTCAACTTTAGTGGACAATACTGGGTTTTCATACTCTCTTTTTTTCCTTGTATTTTGTTTTTTCAACGAGTTGTCTTAAATATAATATATACTTTTCTATTTATTTTCTGAAGGAAATTATACTATATTGTATATATATTTTTACTTTTTTATATATTCTTAAATATAAAATTTAAGAACTCGAAAGGCTTACATTCCACACCTAGGGATGGGATGTAAAACACCCGTCCAATGCTATCACCTCCTGAAAAGTTTGATCATCGCCCTGATTTATGTGCGAAGCAATTTGGCATTCAGGCGGTGGATACCAGTGTGCTCTGCTCCCTCATGCAGCCAGAACGTGCGCAGCAAAGGAGTAACTATTATGGGTGTTACAGGGTAGCGTGGGAAAATAGAGCCAGTATAAAACATTCTGTTGAACAGGGTCCTTTTTTGCCACCTTTGCGAGGTAATGATCTTCTAATTTAGTGTAATTAATCATAGTGAAATTTAATTTTGTTTTCGTTTCATATAAAAAAATAATCTCAACTGAGCCTGATAGTTGTATTTGGCACAGTTGAGTGAGGTTTTTGTTTTGTTTTGTTTTGTGGGTCTCAAATAATGGAATTTTGTTTTGGGTCTGTCTTGGAGGCATCGTAACTGGTTTTTTCGATTATTAAGGTTGTCCCAAATGTTTAGTTAAGGTGTTTGATAAGTCTACTGGAGTTGATATCAGGTTTTTTCTTGTTCTAATTTTTGGCCCAAATTCAGGAGATAGTTCCAGGGGCTACTGGAGTCGATTTTTGTAAAAGCCAGTTTAATGACTTCAAAAAACGAAAGGTTACTTTACAGAACTTCCAAACTTGGAAGGATGAGCATTTTCATTCATATGAATTCTATTAAATGAATCTGGGAAGCAACCTAAACAAATCTAGCTATAATCCTTCCATCAGTTCTTCTCAAGTTTGAGGTATAAATGCCAAAATCTTAAACAATGAGATAGTTAATCTCTCTGTATGCGAACGACGTATTTCGATAGACAAGGACATTGTTCATCCTAGATTGATTTACACCTAAAATAATTCAACCCCTGCTAGCTACATGGCAGAGTAGTGAACCCAAGATCTTATACTGCAGATACTAAGCTTCCCATTGGTGTTTTATTTTCTTTCACATGCAAAAACAATAGACAGATAAGAAATGAAAAACTAGTTTGGAATATGCTTTAAAATGGGTAGAGAAAGTCAGTTAAATAAAACAAATTTCTTAACGAAGAAAATACCCTTGTGGTCTAAATCATTTATGAAAGTAGTAGTCTTTCTCGGAGTTTGGATTTGCTATTGATCTGATAGGTGATCAACACATGTTGATTACCGTTGGATGATCGACACGTGTGCAAAAAAGGGATCCAATGGCTCACATAAAAAAGTCCCATGGATTTGATAGGTGATCCAAAATACACCAAATTTGAGCCTTTCTTATGTAAGCCATTGGATCCCCTTTCTTGCACACATGTCGGCCATCCAACGGTGATCAACATCACCTGTCAGATCAACAGTAAATCCAAATTCTCTTTTTCGTATGTCTTTATTTTTATTTATTTCAATTAAAGAGCAATTCTACCAACATTTTGCCACTATCCATATCTAATGATGTTCACTTGCATCAAAATTATATTGTTTTTAAGTCACTGCATTTGCTCAATTGGTAAGGGCATTGGATTAGAATCTCCTGTCATGTAAAATAAAGCATTATTTATTTTTATTTTTTATTTTTTGAAAAAAACTACGTCGTTTTTTATTGTCAAAACTCAAAACGTCTCGTAACCAAAATCACTCCCAAATCTCCATTTCGTCGTCTTCTTTTGGCGCAAGATTGTGAAACACACGACTTATCGGACAAGGGTGGGAGGTACAGATGGGGAGGTTGCTGCTCATACTCTGCTATATTCAGTTATTCACGCTCCTTGAAAGCCTTCTATGTGCATCCAAAACAAGTAGGAGCTTCGTCATCATCAGTTCATCACTCCCCCTCAAATCCAGAACCAGTAGGTCCTTACAAACCCTCATCTTCGCCATTTTCTTAAATCTGTATATGCACACAAATTATATATAAATATTACTACTTTGAAGAAATGTTTAGCTTTCTCTGCAAAAGATTACTCCCAAAATGGAGGGTAGTGAGAGATTCAGCCAACACTCCACTGGGTTTTATTCAAACCCCAATATTACCCATCAAATCATTCTTCTCATCATCATCAACATCAGTTAAAGATGAATTACAGTCTTTCACAGTGTCTTATCTTATAAACTCATGTGGGTTTCCTTTAGAAAGTGCCATTTCTGCTTCCCAGAAGGTAAACTTTGAAACCCCTGAGAGACCGGACTCTGTCCTCACCCTTTTCAGAGACCATGGATTCACCAACACCCTAATCACCAAACTCCTCAGGACGTGCCCATATATTCTTCTGGCTAATCCTGTGAAAACCCTTTTGCCGAAACTTGAGTTTTTCCATTCCATTGGTGTTTCCAGCACTGACCTTGCAGAGATCCTCTCGTCATGCCCACGTATCTTACAAATAAGCTTAGAAAAACAGCTTATGCCTCTCTATAATTTCCTCAAGAGTTTACTTCTCGATGATGAAAAAGTCATCAAAGTTATCAAGAACTGGAATTTTAATCGTCATACGCAAAAGAATTTAGTTCCCAATATCTCAGTCTTGAGAGAACTTGGAGTGCCCGAATCCCTTGTCTTGTTGACGGTCAAGAATTCTTCCACTTTTCTGCTTGGTAATCGTGACAGGTTTGATAAAATTGTCGAGGAGGTTATTGAAATGGGATACAACCCCAAGAAGATAGAATTTATTCAGGCAGTGGTAGTGATGAAGCCAAAATTCGGCTCAGCAGTCATGGACACGACGCTCTCTTGAGGGTCTGCAAAAAAGAAGCGGTGAGGTCCGCCGGCAGGAAGCCGGCGGGGGCTCTCCGACGATCAAGTCAGTGTCTTAGACCTTGAATAAAGAGAGTAATTTTCATGTTAGATATCACATACCTTGCTTGGTTTTTTGGCCCCCTTTTTATATATGAAGGTGGTGATAAAATCCCCTAATACCAGCTGATTTAATCCCTTGATTTTAGGAATTGATGGACTTTCCTTTGTAGATATATTTCAATATTTGAAATATTCCTTGATTCATGGAGATAATATTGGATAATATCTTGTTAAAAATGATTTACTGAAATATAAGCTCTTCAGCTAAAATATGAGGATGTCATAAGGTCGGCTAAAGATAGAGCATATAAGCTCGGCCAATCAATGAGAACATTGTACATATTTTTCCCCATCAGGTAGCCTTCTCTAGGACGAGTAAATCAACTCGTGAACATAAAATAGAGGTTTTTAGGAGGTGGGGTTGGTCTGAAGAGTACATCCGATTTGCCTTCAAAAAATGCCCCCTTTCTACGACTTTATCTGAGGAGAAAATAACGAGTGCAATGGATTTCCTTGTGAACACGATGAGTTACCAGATTGCAGCTATTGCCAGATATCCATTGGCTCTCCATTACAGTTTAGAAAAGAGGCTCATTCCAAGGTGTACTGTTATTAAAGTTCTGCTGATGAAGGCCTTGATAAAGAAAGATTTGAGTTTTGGTTCTTTTTTGGGGATAACTGAGAAGCATTTCCAGGATAAGTTTGTGACCAAATATCAGGAAGATGTTTCTCATCTGTTGGATGTGCATCAAGGGAAACTGAGTCTTTTGGAACTAGGCATTGGGTCTGAGGAAATATGTGGGATGAAGCAGTAGTAGCGTGTCAAATTTTCATCTCATGTAATTCTTAAATCTCTTTTCGATAGTAGGCTAATTTTCAGCTAGCACTTCAGTTATACTGAATTTATATTTTTATGGATGCAACAATAGAATTATTTTGGTCTGGCTTTGTTGTCAATAATTTTGATTGCCTTGTTCTGCTTTTTGTCCTTTTTAAGATAACTAATCTTGTGTGCCTTAAGCTCATGGTATTATTTTTAAAGGTGGTAAAGAAGTGACAGGGTGTTAACTGATATATGATGGTGTTTTCAAGAACTGGGTGGTGACTTTGTTTCACTTAACTAATAACTTGTCAGTATTATATAGATTTGCCAGAAGCTAAATAATTCTCCAGTTAGCTTGGAGAATAGAATTACATAGTGGTGGTGATATCTTTATTTGCTATTTAGAGGTTTCACAAATGAAGATTTGAACTTAGATTTGGGATTTACTTCTTATTGTAGACCAAATGGCAGCCATACAAAAATTTGCCTCAGGATTCTCTGCCGATGTATTGCGCTGGACAGGAGAAAATTTGCATGTACTGGACAATCCTCCTCTGCTTTGAGAGGGCTGCTGGCTTCATATTGTTTCTCTGATTTACTTTTTGAAAACTTAATGATTAGATGTTTTGTCTTTATTCAAAATTGTTGGAGTTACATGTAGTTCTGTTGTAGACATTGGCTTTTATAAATTTTATATATTAATATTAAGTTCTTTAAGTACCCCACAAAGGTAAAATTCTAGTTCCGCCCTAATAACCTTCCATGAATTTTTGCTATCAAGAGAAACAAACTTCCTTCAAGGTTTCAATCCTTCATTTGTAAAAGCTTTACTATTATGGTAAATCAGCCATTCTTCTTTTTCTTTTTCTTAGAATTAGGGTGCTTGTGCGGGAGAGAGAGAGAGAGAGAGAGAGAGAGATTTAAACAAGTCATGCATTCTCTCACATTTTTTTTTTAATGTAGGAGGCACAAACGGACGGGTGGGAGAGAGAGAGAGAGAATGAGTGTTAAACAAGTCATGCATTTTTTCACTTTTTTTTTTTTTTTATTGTAGCAGGTACAAACCATACATTTTCATGTTTTTTTATTTTTTTTTTATTATTTTTTTTTATATTGTGGCAGGGCTCTTGTACTTTTACAAGCAATTTTTTTTCTTTTATCCAAAGTTTTATTTATTTATTTATTTATTTATTTATTATAAGATGCAATGAAATTGTACATTGGATATAAACTATCATCTTTTAAAATCCCAATATATATATAAATTTTAAAAGAAACCTATTCTTTTTCCGGATAGTCTTATGGGGGCAAATTCCAAAAAAATAAAAAAAATAAAAATAAAAAATTGAAATTTATAAACTAACCTAAATTTTTTTCCAAATTCTAGTGGGGCAGGTGCCCCTACTGCCCCCATGGTAAATCCGCCCCTAGTTATAACATTATATGAATTTTTGCTATCAAGAGAAACATACTTCCATCAAGCTTCAATCCTTCATTTGTAAAAGCTTTACAATCATAATTTGAAATTGGAATTCATTATGCTTTTAGTAACATATTGGGGTAAACATCTATCATTTTATTCCAAACCTCCACTCCAAAAGAGGCAAAAAAGAAAAAAAGAAAAAAAAATGGTGACTATTTTTAAGAAAATAAGTAAATAACCTCTTTCATTCGAGTAGACTTTACCCAAATGGAATTCATCATATTAAAGACAAGGGAGAAAAATGGCAAAAAAGAAACACCACCCTTAAACCCCAAACTCAAGTTCCCAAACAAACCCTCACGAGGGAATTTTTTTAGGGTGGGGCTTTTTATAGCCCACCATTTTACTAAAGGCAACCCATTTAAAATTTTTATTAGGTCTATTTTACCCTTTTCTAACTACAACCCACTAATCTTTAGGCAACCCATTACTATACAAAACAGAAGTTTTAATATACCATAAATGCCCCAAATCTAAATACAACTCATTATTCTCAATCCTTTTAATCACCAAGCTCTTCAAAACAACATCTTCTTCTTCTTATTCATGTTCTTCTTCCACCGCCATCAAATGCTACCACCGCAGCTATGACAACAAAAGACTGATGCAACCACAGCGACAAACGCAAAAAAAAACCTCGGCTCCCAATACCCCCAACTAAAACATATTACCCCAAAGCTTTCATTTTAGGTTTGTTTGTATATTATTGATAAACATTATATTTGGATTAAACTTGCTTCAAAACATGAAAAGTAGCACTCTATAACCATTGTGGTGTGATGGTGTTACGAAAAAAAACCAATACTTCGATCGGAAAATAGAAAAAAAAAAACTGTGTTCGTGTTTGCATTCGGCCTAGTAAGGCCGAATATTAAGCCTTAGTATTCGGTAAGCCAACACTGGATGTAAAGATTTAGTATTCGGTAATCCAACACCGAATATGAAGCTTTAATATTTGGTAAGCTAATGCCGAATATGTAATTGTCGAATATTAAAGCTTCATATTCGGTGTTGGCTTACCGAATACTAAAGCATCACATTCGGTGTTGGCCTACTGAATACTAAAGCTTTACATTCGGACTTTCCAGGTTGAATGCGAACACGAACACAGTTTTTTTTTTTTTTTTCCTATTTTTCGATTGAAATATGGGTTTTTTCGTAACACCATCACACCATAATGGTTATATAGTGCTATTTTTCATATTTTGAAGCATGTTTAATCCAAATATAATGTTTACCAATAATATACAAACAACCCTAAGACAAAAGTATTGGGGGTAATATGTTTTAGGTTTGGTGTTGGAGTAATATGGTGTTGGGGGTAATATGGGTTGCTTATAGTATTTCTATTATGTAATGGGTTGTATTTAGTAAAGGGTAAAATAGGTATATTTAATTAAAATTTTATTATGTTGCCTTCAATAAAAATATAAATGGGTGGTTTGTATTTAGAAAATGAGCTGCCTTTAGTAAAAGGTGGGTCGTAATAGCCCCACGGCCCCACCCATTATTTTAATCTGAAACTGAAATCTGTTTGTAGCGTCTAATGCTACTACCTTCACCGATGGCGTGCTTCAACCATAGGGTATTTTACTTCATATGGGTGCTGTTAGGAAATCTGCACAGATAAGATTCACCCACGGCACAGCGCCCATTCGCTTAGCCTCGCGGGAAGGCAACGAAGTTCAGATCCCTACTCAAATCTACCAAGCAAGGCAATCCAAATCCTCCACAGCTGCTCGTTTGAAATCGCTAAAGCTCCAGCTCTCAAGCACATCCGAGTATGTTTTCCTTATTCCTCCGTAAAACTCTGTTCCCAATTAAGAGACCTGTAGTAGATTCGACAGCCTCACTTCTGTTTCTTCACAACAATAGCAACATTAATAATCACTCACTTCTCAGATTCGCATCGTCGAAAAGTTCCAAAAATCAACACACTTTCACAATCACTTACCTCATAAACTCATGTGGGTTGTCCCCAGAAGCTGCTATTTCTGCTTCTGAAAGGGTACACATTAGAACCCCAGAGAGGCCGGATTCTGTTCTCACCCTTTTCAGGGACCATGATTTCACCAACACCCAAATCACCAAACTCATCAGGGCACGTCCAATACTTCTTACACTCAATCCTGAGAAAACCCTTTTGCCCAAACTTGAG
>JAESVK010000754.1:205407-228706 GCA_017140935.1 Hamamelis virginiana
TATAGGCATTTCTATTTACTTGTCCAGGAGAAGGCTCATGTCCATTCCAAAAGACATGTCTGAATGACATCCAAACCTCCATCTTTGGCCTTCTGTATAAAGATCAGGCCTAGGCCACTTCTGAAACCACCAAAAATTTAAAAATAAAAACAAGATAAACAAGAAAACAAAGCTCAAAAGCTTAAAGAAAAAAGGGACAGACCAGACAAACCCAATAGTCAAAAGGGCATGAAAAATAAGCAGTAACAAAAGAAAAAAAAAGTGGAACCCGTGAACCACATTGGCATTATTTACCTCTGGAGTACTTCTTGGATAATGTATGGACCCGGAAATAAGAATTCTTCTCTGCCCATTAACGATGATAGCTTTGTGGTCGTAAGTCACAGATCAAGGCTACTGTAACAGAAGAAGAAACCCATGAAAACAAAAATATCAACAGAAACATATTACTTCTCAACATGTTCCACATTGAAGATTTTGAACCCATGACCATTTTCTCTGCCGGTCCTCAAAGCAATGACCTTTTTGTTTTTGCCTTTCACTTTGCTCCTGTTAGCCGGAGATAATCTAGAGATGGATCAGATCATCTATGGTGAGCGATTGCGAGGATGAGAGCGCACATTGGTTTTTCCGGCCGATGGTCCGATTTTCTTCCGGAAAGAGAGAGGGATATAGTGAGCGAGAGAGAAGCCGGCCATAGCATATGATCGGTGTACAATGGTTTGCATGCAGGATGATCGGCGAGAATGGATTGGGTTGAATGGTTTCTTCATTCTGTGGGTTTCTCCTTCTTTACAGAGAGAGAGAGAGAGAGAGAGAGAGAGAGAGTTGGCGGAGTGATTGAGAGGGAAGTATATGTTTTTTGTTTTTCATAATTCTTAATTAAGGAAAAAGAAAATATTAAAAAAGAATATTTTAACAATTTTTTTTTTATTTGACCATGGCAGATTTGTAATGATTGAATTTAAAAAGTTGGATTTGACATCATTTAATGTGTGATTGAGTATCCTTAATAAAATTGGGTATTCTATATAAAATTGAGTACTAGGTATTCTTCATAAAATTGGGTATTCTATATAGAATTGGGTATTTGACCGTTGGAGGCTGCTGGAAAGGTATTATGGTCCAAAAAAATTAGTTTTGACATTTCCAAACATATGGGTTTATAGAGGTAATTTATTAAAAATTTGGGTTCATTTTGGAAAATTGCCCTATAGTATTTTATAGGTTGTGATAAAAAAGATGTAAAGGAGGAGCAGCCGTCCAAGATCATTCCACTAGGTCACATGATGACATGAACAATCAATGATTTGTCATTTGGACTCTTTTAAATTGGAACAATTGCCCAGGAAAAAAAAAATATCTAGTGAAATTCTTCTAAAAGGGAAAGACACAAATAACCAACATGATCCAATTCCAGTTATAAAAGCAAGAATTGTGCTTTCTATGCCTTGACTGCATTCTATATTTTGTTTCCTACTATGCATGTAATGTATACCTTCTACCTAAATCATCCCTATCTCAAATAACTCTTTCATTCCTCCTCCCTTAACATTTTACCCTCTGATGCTCTTTCTTCCTTCTCTCACTAGTCCATCCCCAAGCCTTACTCCATACTGTGTTGTGGTGTGCTGTGATTGGCAATGAAGATGGAAATTCTATCACCTATTTTTCATTTGTTTCGATATTTGCCTTCAACTCTCTTTGTAAGCTTGTAATGTCCATGAAAGAACAGAGCAAAAAGATTGCTAAACAGCTACACAAATTAGCAAGAACTACTTTATTACAAAACACAAAATTTATCTAAAGATAGATATGGTCTAGTTTTGTATTTTGCCATTCCCCTAAAAAAAATAATAAGTTTAGACATACAACAGCTCCCCTAGCATAGTTATAACTCTTTCAATGTAATCTACAATTGTAAGAAAGGTTCAACATCCCACATCCCACTACCATAGAATGGAGTATGTGGTTACATTTACTTTATCTTATCTTCAAAATAATGCCAATATTTAATGACACAACAAAAACATAAGTGATAACTTCAATGCTACAGGGGATTGCCCTCCCAATTTTCAGGTCACGAATATATCCTTGTACAGGTCCACAAGCTTACACAATATAAGCTTTGTTACTCAATACAAAATAGAAATAGAATTCTTTGGGATAGTAATTTCAAGTATTTGACAGCACAGTTGAGTACTTCATATTGAAATTTCAAGTAATGTCAATTTGAAGAATAAAAGTGCACCTTAATAAATTTGGCAATCGTGCCTTAGAATGGGAGATAATTCAAATGCATTTCCTTACAGCCACAACCATAATACAAATAAAATCGAGATGAGACCTCGAAGAAACAACCCAATCAATATCACTTACTGAACTATATATATGAACACAAACTAAAAGACCTATACATAAGCATTATGGGATTCAATCAAAAGTGTCCGCTAACTGATCCTAATATGGGATTCAATATTTTGGCTACAAATGCAACGTTCCCATTTGTGTAACCTTCAACATCTACCATCTAATAAGATTCCTACAGTTTCTCGACAACCAAAAGCCACACAAAGAGAGAGAAAGGGCTTACCCTTGGAAAATTTTCTCAAGGCTCCTTTATAATACAAAGCAATACAAGCTAAAACTTAAGTTCCACAAAAAAAGGTTTAAAAGGAAAGAGAAATAAGAAACAGAAGAAGATATTTTCACGGTTTTTACATTTAAAAAAAAAAAAAAACACACACACACACAAAGGATATTGACGTGGCTACACAGTAGACAACACAGATTTGGTTGCCAAAAACTCGTGGGAAGGAAAGGAAAAATTACTCAAGTGTCCGAGCTAGACCTAGATCGTGCTTTCATCAGAATTCAAGCTTGGTTTGTTAACTTGATCGTTAATACTCGAATGTCCATTAACTAATAGGCCAAATATTGGGAATTTTGGTCCCTTAATCCAAATTTCCAATTCCAAATTTCAGCATTCCTACTGTTTTACATAAACTATATAAATAAATCTAAGAAAACTGAAAAAAGCAATATAGTGTAATAGGTTCTTGCATATAATAAAATAATACTTCACATCCCATATTGCATCCATCTATTGGTAATTTTCACGCAATGCACAACTGAGATGCATTTTGGTTTCCCAACAAGACATTTCAATTCAAATTGTAAATTGGTAATAGGATTGCACATTTCCTTATATAGAATAGATGGCACCTAAGGTTTCAATGAATCAAACATACATACCAATACATGTCTCCAGCAGCCAAAACATGGAATTTCAAGGTATAATACATAAATTGGAATATATGAAACCTACAGTTGCAAAGAATCCAACATACCTATTATTTGTTATGGCATCCAAACATGATTATATTTAAAAGTTTCATTCTCAAAAATTGGTAATGGGATTGCGTATTTTTAATAAGAAATTATTAAACATAAGGTTTCAATAAATCCAACATAACTACATAGGGAAAGCGTAATCCATACATGACTATAACATACTTAGACATTGGGAAATCATACTTCAAAAAGAAGATACAAGAGTCAATACTTGATGTTCGGGGAGGAGAATGTGATCTTCTCTTCTACCTCATGTATGCACCCAACCAGCTTGCATTCATCCGAATAGCAAAAGTTCCAAATACAAAAGGTAAAGTAAGCTCTTTTACTTTCACCTAACATCAAATATTTTTTAAAAAAAATTTTAAAAATTGATATTTTTTTATTTTATTTTACAAATATTAATTTGAATTTCTCAAAAATAAGTAAAAATTTTGAAAAATAAAATATGTCAACATCATGCCAACTAGCAATATGGCTAAAAGCTGACAAAATTTTTTAAACTTGGGTATTCATCACAAATTTGGGTATTATGTGAAAGTAGTTGATTGTATCACAATCATGCTCTCAAATTATGGTATTACTGTGTTCTCTTATATAAATAGTTGCGTAATAATATCTCGTTTTATATAAAATCTGTATAAATTAGTTAAATTCTTTTTTTCAAGAAATCTGTGCAGATTATTTATTTCCAAAGTCGTCATCGATGAAGCCTTGATTATCGTCACAATTAAGAAGCATTCCAGAAAAGATCAGCAATAATCATGTTGGCACATGCAAAGCAAAGAGCCAACATGATTATCGATAGCCAAGTCTCGCTATCGATAGAAGTACTATCGATAGCCACACTTCGCTATCGATAGACCTTAGGCGGCTGAGGGCTGTCTTAGATATTTTGAGATATTTCAAGGGCATAATCGTCTTTTGCATTTCCATTCTATATATACACGTGTAAAGGCGACTTAAAGAGGGTTCAAGACTTTTGCTCTGAATCATTACTTTGTCATTTTTAATAGACTTCATATTACAGTTCAATTCTGCTTTTTATTCGGTCATTTACTTTTTCAGCAATTTCTACTTTTCTGCAATTTTTCCTTTAATGCATGGCTCAATTCTCACTTGAGAATTGTTCTTTACTTATACAGTCTTTAATTTCAACACTTTAATTTCTGCAATTTTTATTTTTAATACATGGCTCAATTCTCACTTGAGGATTGTTCTTTACTTTTATTGTCATTTTTTTTTATTTATTTAAGCCCTTTTTCTTTATTTACTTACGCCATTTTCTTTATTTATTTCAGTCCTTTTCTTTATTTACTTACGCCATTTTCTTTATTTACTTACGCCATTTTCTTTATTTACTTCAGTAACTTTTTCCTTATTTCTTCAGTTTTTTACTTTCTGCTTTTATTTTACCTTTTCCATCCCGTGACCCCTTAGAGCTTGTCATGGATAAAGGATATTCTCCTCCATTGATGTGTAGCTAATACTCCAAGCTTGGGTGAGGATGAAGTTGGATTCTTTATGCAATTCTATTTTATAAACATCCATTTATTTGTATTATGTGATTGCATAGTTGTGAAGGTTTTACCACACACTATCGCTAAATATAATATCATATAATTGTACATCTGTGATTACAATTATATAATTATGCAATGGTACTTATTGGGATGAATACAAACCAGCATGCTTTATCCCCAATTAAGGTGGATAGCGATATTCCATTCTTTTCAAGGATAAACCTGCCGGTCCTATATTCATCATCTTTTTGGGACTTCCTTCTTGTAGTTGGATGAACCACCATACATAATTATTATATCGTAGATTTTATAATATAAGTTGCATATTTGATATTCAATGGACTTCTCACCCAAGTTCCGCACATTCCATCAAATTAATCGCGTTTTTAACCAGCTTTATTAAAATTCCGTATTTTCGCTTCGACCCAATTGAAGTGCTTTTCACCACCAACTTAATTTGACAATATTCTTTCACTTGATTAATTCTAATAGTCTTTTATTATAAACCTACATATTTCCCAGTGGTTCGACACCAGTGCTCACCAGTCGCAATTGAATTGAGATTAACAAACACGCAGTTTTATAAATATATTAATCTTGATCATTAACAAGGAATAATCTCCCTTGTTCTCAGACGATCAAATTTTGGCGCCGTTGCCGGGGAATATTACGGTTTATTTAAAAAGAAACTATTGGACTTAATTTAAGTCGTAAATATTAATACTGTTAATATTACTTAAGATACATTCTTTTATACTGTTTATATATATATTAAGATTTATTATTTATTATTCATTTTTCTTTCTCTAACTACAGGTTGCTGAAATCAGGAATTGGGAGCTTCACTCCCGCGCGCTTAAAATCACAATTAAAAGCTAAAGCTAAATTTCTCACCATTTGCTTGTTAATTCCTTGATTATCTGTGGAAACCTTATTTTATGCAGGGTAGAAGGTCGTTGTCATTGAACGTAATACCTATAGACTCTGAATTAGAAAGAACTTTGAGAGCTGCTAGAATCTCTCAAAGACAGTCCATTGAGTCCGTACCTTTGCATAATTTAGAAAATGGCTGAATCATCTGCACACAATGTAATGTTACCTGCAGCTAATATTCAAGCCCCACAAGGTTTAAAAACTCTTAGGGATCACTTTATTCCCAATAGTTTTAATCCACCCTCCTGTATCCAAATCCCGCACATTGAGAATCTCATCTACGAGATTAAGCATGCTACCATTCAGATGCTTCCTACGTTCTATGGGTTAGATAGAAAGAACCCATATGACCATTTGCAGGAATTCTTAGGGATCTGTTCTACCATTAGAATTCAGGGTTTCCATCCAGAATCCCTGAAATTATTTTTATTCCCGTTTTCCTTAAAAGATAAGGCCAAACACTGGCTTTGTACTCTCCAAACCCTTGTCCCTATTACTACTTGGGAACAGCTTCATAAATTATTCCTGTCTAGATTTTACTCAGTTGGAAAAACTCACCAAATGCGACGAGGTATAACAAACTTCGTCCAACATGAACAAGAATCTTTTCATGAAGCGTGTGAGAGAATGAAAGAGCTTCTAAGGTTATGCCCCCATCATGATGTACCTAAGTGGCAAATCATAGAGTCTTTCGTTAGAGGTCTAACTGAGGGTGACACGCAGACTGTGAAATCTGCATGTGGGGGAGCTATTTTGAGTAAAGGTGAGGATGAGATGTGGGCATTATTTGAAGCATTGAGTGAGGATTCTTTCCACATGGCCTCAATGTCTTTAGGTAACCGTGATGAAGTGGATCCCCAAGCTTCGGCAAACAAGCAAGTTGAGGCACTGTCTCAGAAACTTGACCAAATAATAGTGGCACAAGGGCAATCTTCTAAAGCCCATGTGAAACCTATCAACTTGGTGTGCAATATTTGCACTAACCCGTCTCACGAGACCCCATATTGTCCTATGGCGGGACAGTACCCTGAGTTTGTCCAAGAGCAGGTTAATTCTGCTCAAGGATATGCACCACCTAGGAATGACCGATATTCCAACTCTTATAATCCTGGGTGGAAGACTCACCCAAATTTCCAGTGGTCTAGTCAACCGAGAGGGTCCAATCCTAGTCAGCCTGCGAGACCCACATATAGCAGTAACCCTGCTGTTGTTCAACCCTATAGACCACCACTGATGCAACCCCAGTACCCAAGTTATGGTGCTCCTCAAGCACCTCCACCCCATTATCAGAGTCAAGCTGTGACTCAACCACCACCACAACCTCTAAGAACGCCTGGTTTTGAGGAACAAGTCTTAGCTACTCTGAAAAGTCTAGAGGCTTCAGCACAACTCACTCATTCCCATTCCCAATCAATTTCCAAATTAGAGACCCAAATGGGCCAACTAGCGGCTTCTTTTAGTCGCAGAGATGAAGGAAAATTTCCGAGTCAGGCTGTGGCTAATCCTAAGGGAGCTTTTGTAGCTGAGAGTTTTACTTCTTAGAACCCACAATGTAATGAGGATGTTAAGGCTGTTACAGTCTTGAGAGGTGGGAAGGTGGTAGACAATAAAGTTGGGGAGAAAGAGAGAGAAAAAGAGAAAGAATTTGCAACAGAGAAAGAGTCTGAAGCTTCTAGGGATAACTTTCCCGCAACTTTAGACGATCCATTGGCATCTTACGTGCCAAAAGCCCCATTCCCATCTGCGCTGGTTGCGCCTGAGAGAAGAGCTAAGAAAGGGGCTAGCATGTCAGATATGTTAGAGGTGTTTAAAAGTGTTCATATAAATCTACCTCTATTAGATGCCATTAAACAGATTCCTTCATATGCTAAATTTTTGAAGGAAATGTGCACACAACAACGCAAGGAGTGCGTTCATTTGTCTAAAACCAAAACTCCTGTTGACATAGCTAGTGCTGTGTGTCAATTCCAAGCTCCAATAAAGAGAAAAGACCCTGGAACGCCAACTATACATTGCTTCTTCGGAAGTCATTTCATTGATAGAGCGTTAGTTGATTTTGGCGCGAGTGTGAATATTCTTCCGTATTCAGTTTACGCCAAAATGGAGCTTGGGACTCTCCAAACCACACCTACGATTCTCCAATTTGCAGATAGGTCCACTAAGGTACCTAGAGGGATACTGCAGGATGTTTTAGTAAAGATAGATTTGTTTGTCTTTACTGCAGATTTTATCGTCTTGGATATGGAGCCCGTTGATATTAATAGGCCTCAAATCTCGGTTATAATAGGACGACCTCTTTTGGCAACTACAAATGCAGTCCTTCACTGTAGGACTGACATAATGAAGGTGTCTTTTGGAAACATGAAAACAAGGCTGCAAGTATACATTGCAGCTAATCAACCTCATAACTTTGAGAATTGTTCTTTTGTAGATATCATAGATAAAGTGGTAGAGGAAGCTACACCTTATCTTCTGTCTAAGGACCCATTGGAAACTTGTCTCAATTATTTTGGGTTCGAGGACCATGACTTAGAGCATTCATTTATG
Organism: Hamamelis virginiana; assembly: GCA_017140935.1. Classification (NCBI taxonomy): domain Eukaryota; kingdom Viridiplantae; phylum Streptophyta; class Magnoliopsida; order Saxifragales; family Hamamelidaceae; genus Hamamelis; species Hamamelis virginiana. The sequence continues at coordinate 213,765 of JAESVK010000754.1, forward strand.
GAGGTGAATCTTGTCTTAGATTCCACCTCCTCTGCAGGGAAATTGCCTTGGAGACCTAGGGTTGAGCCACTTCCGTCTATTGCTAGTGTCCCTTCCCCCACGTTTTTTGAGTCTCCGCCGCAACTTGAGTTAAAGCCTCTGCCGGCTAATCTCAAGTATGCCTTTTTGGGTAGCAGTGACACTTTGCCTGTTATAATATCCTCTACTCTGAATTTAGAACAGGAAGGTAAGCTGTTATCAGTTTTGAAAGAGCATAGATTAGCCATAGGATGGTCGGTTGCTGATTTAAAGGGTATAGACCCGTCAATCTGCCAGCACCGTATCCATCTTGAGGAAGGTGCGAATCCTTCAAGAGATGCCCAACGTAAGTTAAACCCAAATATGAAAGAGGTAGTTAAAAAGAAAGTTTTAAAATTGTTGGATGCGGGTATCATATACCCAATTTCTGATAGTGAGTGGGTTTCTCCTACTCAGTTGGTTCCTAAAAAGTCTGGGATTACTGTCATAGCTAACGAAGAGGGTATTCTAGTCCCTACAAGAGCTACCACTGGTTGGAGAGTCTGTATAGACTATAGAAAGTTAAATTCCAAGACTAGAAAAGACCACTTCCCACTGCCTTACATTGACCAAATTTTAGAGAGGTTATCTGGGCAGAGTTTTTATTGCTTCTTAGATGGCTATTCTGAGTATAACCAAATAGCGGTTTACCCTGAGGATCAGGGGAAAACTACATTTACCTATCCATTCGGGACATTTGCATTCAGGCGTATATCTTTTGGCCTATGCAATGCCCCGAGCACTTTCCAAAGATGTATGACTTCTATTTTTCTGACATGATAGGAGAATATTTGGAAGTGTTTATGGATGACTTTTCTGTCTTCGGTCCTTCTTTTGATGAATGCCTGTCTAATCTCTCAAAAGTGCTTAAGAGATGTTGTGAGACTAATCTTGTACTTAGTTGGGAGAAGAGCCATTTTATGGTTCGTGAGGGCATTGTGCTTGGGCATATAGTTTCTAGTAGGGGGATAGAGGTTGACAATGCTAAAGTTGATTTAATTGCTAAATTACCTCCTCCCACTACTGTTAGGCAAATCCGGTCCTTTCTTGGACATGCAAGATTTTACAGGCATTTTATTAAATACTTTAGCAAAATAGAAAAACCAATGTGCAATCTGCTTGCTAAAGATGTAGAGTTTAATTTTGATAAAGTCTGTTTAGAGTCCTTCAATAAGTTGCGTTTAATGTTGACCTCGGCACCTATCATGCGAGCTCCTGATTGGTCACTTCCTTTCGAGCTGATGTGTGATGCCTCCGATTATGCTGTGGGGGCAGTGTTGGGTCAGAGGGTAGATAAGGCCCCGTATGTTATATACTATGCAAGTAAAACCTTAAATGATGCTTAGTTAAATTACACTACAACTGAGAAAGAAATGCTTGCAGTAGTTTTTGCACTTGATAAATTCCGATCCTATCTTTGGGGATCGAAGACCATTGTGTACTCAGATCATGCCACCTTGCGGTACCTGCTCTCTAAAAAAGAGACGAAGCCTAAACTGATTAGGTGGATTCTCTTATTGCAAGAATTTGATTTTGAGATCAGGGATAAAAAAGGGTATGAGAATGCCGTTGCTGACCACCTTTCTAGGATAGTAGTAGAAGAAGAGAGTGACCCCACGCCTATTAGGGATTCTTTCCCTGATGAGCAGCTTTTTGCCGTCACCCATTCTACTTTACCTTGGTACGTTCATATAGTGAATTATCATGCCACAGGCCTTGTACCATCTCTTTGGTCGAAACAGGAAAATGATCGGTTCTTTTCTCAGATAAAATTTTATTATTGGGAAGACCCTCTCCTGTTTAGGTACTGTGCTGATCAGGTTATACGTAGGTGTATTCCGGAAGGTGAGATGCAAGACGTTTTGAAGTTCTGCCACACTTTAGCATGTGGAGGACACTTTAGCGGGAAAAAGACTGCCGCTAAGGTTTTGCAGTGTGGGTTCTACTGACACACTCTATTTAAAGATGCGCTGGACTTTTGCAAGTCTTGCCAGAATTGTCAGAGAATGGGTTCTATATCTAGAAGGGATATGATGCCTCTTAACCCAATTTTAATCGTCGAAATTTTCGATGTTTGGGGCATCGACTTCATGGGACATTTTCCTATTTCGCATGGGTTAGAATATATCCTAGTGGCTGTAGATTACGTGTCTAAATGGGTAGAAGCAGTAGCCACTAGGACCAATGACCACAAGGTGGTGTTGAAATTCCTACAAGAGAACATTTTCTCTAGGTTTGGGTTTCCAAGGGCCATCATCAGTGATGGAGGGTCACATTTTAATAATCGGCCCTTTGCAACTTTAGTAGCTAAATATTCTATCACTCACAAAGTTGCAACCCCATATCATCCTCAGACTAGCTGGCAAGTGGAGGTTTCGAATAATAAATTAAGCATATCCTCGAAAAAACTGTCAGACCCAATCGTAAGGATTGGTCATTGCACCTAACTGACGCATTGTGGGCCTATCGGACTGCATTTAAAACCCCTATTGGTATGTCTCCGTACCGTTTAGTCTATGGCGAACCTTGTCACCTCCCTGTCGAGCTAGAACACAAAGCACTTTGGGTCATTAGGAAATTTAATTTTGAAATGAAGGAAGCGGGTTCTCACCGCAAGCTTCAATTAAATGAGCTCGAAGAGATTAGGAACGAGGCTTACGAAAGTTCTAAAATCTCTAAAGCCAAAATGAAAGAGTTTCATGACAGACACATCAATAGAAAATCTTTTGAACCTAATCCGAAGGTGTGGCTGTTTAACTCCAAATTGAGGCTATGTCCTGGTAAGCTTAGATCTCGCTGGGATGGACCCTTTGTGATGACTAGAGTTGCTCCTCACGGTGCTGTTGAAATTAAAAATCCTCGAACTGGTTTGTCCTTCTCTGTGAATGGACAAAGGCTTAAGCCGTTTATTGAGGGTATTTCTGATAGTGAGGGCATTAGGGATGATTTGGTAATTGAGTCTGTCAGTTTGGAAGACCCAACCTACCAATTTGACTAGAGTGGAATTTCACGTCTGGCTATTGACGTTAAACTTAGTCCCCCCACCCAATTCCCTTGTACTTCAAGATATTCTGGTAGTGACAACCTTGCAACATTGAGGACAATGTCTACTTCTAGTTGGGGAGGGGTTGTATATTCTCTTTTCTATGTTAATTTATTTATTCATTTAAATTGTTACATATATAATAATTTATTGTTTCTCATTTTTGTGCACATATTATGCCATTGGTTTGTATAGTGATTGATTGTATAGATTTTGATAAATAAATACGTTGTAACTGTGAGTTTATTCTTTCATTTATATCATATCTATTTGTCTATTTTCGATATATTAAATGTAACTTTACTGTGATTAGCTTGTATTCAATCTTACACATGCACGAACTTGGTTTAATCTTTATACTTGGCAATTAGAATATCTGATAAAAACCTGTTTATAAAGTGGAGACTGGCGACAAATAATGCAAATTTTGAACCATTCGATCATTTTTGGGACTCAAATATTCATCATTTCAGTTCAGTTCTTGGTTGTTGATTATTTGTTATATCTTGCGTCAATGCTTAATTCGTGCGTATTTTAGAATGCAAATAACTGGCTAAATAGTCGAGAATAATGTGCAATTTTTGAAAAATGATTTAAGGCCATTTTCTTCGAGTCTTTGTGCCATATATATTATTGCTAGAGTATAGGACCCCCCGTAGTACCCTCATTGAGCCTAAAAGTTGCCAAATTTTTCGATAACTTAGCAGCCGTGGGTTACGTGGTGTCTCTGGTACAGTTAGTGGTATTTAGTTGTCAGTTATATTGAAAAAAAAAAAAAAAAAAAAAAAAAAATTAGAAAACATTGAAAAATTCAAAAAAATCCATCTCGCTATTGATACACCTTCTGTCTATCGATAGTAGGCTCAAGTTCAAAAAAAAATAAAAAACCATTTCGCGGCAGAACCACCTTGTCTATCGATAGCGATGCTTCGCTATCGATAGAGAAGTCGTAACTTCGACTGTAACTAGCTTCCCCGCGCCATTTTTCTCATTCTTCACCCATAAACTCACCGGAAAAACTCCATTGTCGCCGCGACCATCCACCTTCCATAGCATTTTCGGACCATCTCAGGCGTCCGTTTCGGTAAAGCTCAATTCCGTTGCGATCCTCGCGGCATTCTTCACATTTCTGACCGATCAAAACGGACTTTTGCTCCACTTTATACATTCGCCATTCACCACTCCAAGCACTCCGGCGAGCTTCTTTTTCCGGCCAACCCCCTCGTATTGCCACTGCTAAACTAGTAACAAGTAAGTTTAAATGCCTGTTTTATTTTCCCAATATATCACACTTAGTTTGGTTAGTTATTTGGGTTACCCATATTTGGGTATGATTATTGTGGGTTTAGTATTGGGAGTGGTTTGTCATTTGAATTCTGATTCATTGGTGGGAAGTTGGGGTGATGCCTGGATGATAGGTCAGTACTGCATTATGGATGGGGTTTCTTAGAATAGCTTGTGGGTAACCACTTGCTATTTTTGTTCGTTAACTCCTACTTGAAAAAATTTGAGATTATTTCTGCCAGTTGTACCTACTGCTGACTGTGGTTCTATCTGCTGCTTTGGGTGTTTGTGATAATTCTGTACAGAGCTATGGTACGCCTAAAGACGACCAGCAAGCCCCGAGAGAAGGGCGTGGCATTTCAGGAGCCGGTTACGCCGTCTCAGAGACCGAGGAGGTCCACAGCCATGGGCAGGGGCAAGGCCCAGCGTACAGCTCCAGACACATCGGACAGTTCTGATTCCGACGTACCATCAGCCCCCATTCAGAGACCCTCTTCTAGAGGGCAGTCGTCTGCTCAGCTACCAGAGAGTGCGCCTCCGACGAGTTCCCAGTATGTGGAGGAGGAGTTTGTTTATGAGCACCCTGAGATAGGCGAGACTGGCGAGTCTCGCATGACTCTCGATTTTGAGAGTTTTACGCAGACAGAGGCTGGGTCTAAGAAATTACTGACCCGTCGTGCTCAGAAGTCGTGGCCTGTGATCCTTGCAGCTAAAAATTTCAATGTCGAGAGCTACGTCGACCCGAAAGCCTTCAAATATAAAGGTATGATAGTCGAGACACTACAGGATAGACACCTCAGCACCTGGCTGAGGAAGGGCGCCGGCTACATGGCCAATGTGGTGCGACAGTTTTATACATCAGCGCACATGGCAGAGGATCAGCCACAGATGTTTAGGGCCGAGGTTGGAGGCCACATTATTGAGATTACTCCAGACGACATCGCTACTTACTTGGGATGCGAGCGTCCATTGACTGCCTAGGTGGAGAACAGTTATTTAGAGCTGACAGAGAGTCAGTGTGCAGACATGATGTGCGTGGATCAAGAGCTGTTTGACGGACTTCATTTCACGACCGGGAACATGCACCATCCTAGCAGCAATGAATAAGCTGTTGTACTGCAATCTGAGAGCGAGGGGTACTGATTCACAGATCCCCGTGAAGTCTATGCGGCTGCTGTTAGAGTTTCTGAGCGACCACGAGATGGACATCGCATTGTTGATCTTCAGCGAGATCCGCACTTTCATCTTTACGCAGCCGCGCAACAACATGTCGTACCCCCAGATGATTACAGCGTTTGCTTTGGGTGCGGGTGTTGAGTCTGATGAGCCACTAAGGTGGGGTGAGGGACCTATTACCCCCACTACTATTGCTAGGAGTATGGCAGCCCGACCGAAGAGGCCAAGTACAGAGTCCATTGACCCATCAGAGCCTGCTCCAGCTTATACCTTTCAGCCATCAGCTACTCCAGCTCCCACTACTGCTGCACCTGCTCCACCAGCTACATCATCTGCCAGTTCTCAGGATTTGTTACTTCAGGTCCTAGAGAGGCTGAGATCAGTGATGCAAACTCAGCAGCTACAATCCGCTTAGCTCGACAGGCAGTCTGCTCAGATGGAGAGACATTCTGCACAGCTCAGAGTCATGTGGAGAAGTATGGACGGCGAACCGATTTCTGAGGCCGACCGAGCTTTATTTGATGAGCCACAGACAGCAACTGGAGTTGACATCCCACCTGGGGATGATCAGTTATCTGCTGAGGCCCGCGGTCAGCGCGAGGCAGAGATGAGAGCAGATGTAGAGATGAGGGATGATGCCCAGTATTGAGTCTTGGATGTTCTTTTTTGAGTTATGTTTGCTCTTTTGGTTAGAAATTTTAAGTTATTTCTGGGTTAGTATAGGGTATTTAGGATGGTTTAGGATAGTAACCTTGAACATATTATGAACCATCCTAATTTTGCAGTCTTCAAACTTCTTCTGTTACGAACCAAATACATTACAATCCTATAAAGACCTTTTTGATTTCAAATTTATGTGCACTATTCTCTTGTGATTACTTGTTTATTTAAGTTTTATTTATGTATGAACTGCATCTTTGCATATATAACTTCGTTATTTCATCTTTCATTGGTCATTTTTAGAGCTTAATGTATAAGTATTATACTTGTATATTTCCATTTGGGAACTCTGGGTTACTAACCTCTTCAGAGCGAACATTTTTTGCGAGTAACCACCAGTGAGGATTTGAAGTTGAAACTTATTTAGGGTCAATTCTCGTACTCTTATTGCATTTATTTTGTAACTATCAAGTTCATCCTCACTACACGTTGAACACTTGCTAATTACCTGTTAAAGATAACATTTTCTGTGTTTAAAATTTTCAATTATATTATTGATATATCTGTAGATGAAACTCTTGATGTGTACATAGTATTGTTTTTAAATTCTTTATCACATGATTCTTTTATTCGTTTATGTTTGTGGGTATCATTTCTGCAAACCCTCACGAGACTACACTCGTCCACTAGGGGTAACTTAGTGGTTTAAAAGGCTTGTTGCATATGCTAAATGCAATCGCTATTCCCTGCGAAAGTGGCTTTTTCAATTTCTAGTTTTAATTTATCATCTTTAGAGTGTAGCTATTTGCTAAGAGACTAGCAAAACCTATGTTGGGGAGTGTGATTGTATCACAATCATGCTCTCAAATTATGGTATTACTGTGTTCTCTTATATAAATAGTTGCGTAATAATATCTCGTTTTATATAAAATCTGTATAAATTAGTTAAATTCTCTTTTTCAAGAAATCTGTGCAGATTATTTATGTGATAACTCAAAAATTTTATAAGTTTATTTTTACGATTATCTATAAACTTTAGGGTATTTTTGTAAAGTTAGGGGTTTCATATTTTGAAGTTTTATAAAAGTTGGGGGCAATTTTGAAATTTTGCATAAGCCTAAGGGTATCTTGAAATTATAAGAAATTGAATTTTCTATAATTGCAAATAAGTCCCCTACCTCCTTTACTAAAACCGTGAGCAGCCACCCCTTTCCCCCATTTCCTCATTTTGAGTTTGAGAGCTAGAGGGAGAGAGACCCGAGAGAGGGAGAGAACTCGAGAGTTGCTGTGTGGGAGCGCAGCTGCCGGACCACCATCATCACCACCGGAGTTCAAGGTAAGCCTCAACCATTTTGTTCTTCTCTTTCATCTTTTCTCGGTTGAAATGGATAGGTGGGTTTATTCCAAATCTTGTATGTGGCTTTTGGGAAGATCGGTTCTTGCATGTTAAGTTTTTGATGTTAGCAGCGATGTAGAGGGTTTTGCTATCATTTTGATGGCCGTGTAAAGTTTTGATCGGTGGCTATGTGTGGGTTTTGACTTGCGATATATGTTCTGGGTATTCTAGTGCTGCTTGGGGTATTTGAGCTCCTTCATACGGCTGTCTTGATTCATTTCAGCTTTGTGACTGTTGGAGATTAGGGAGTTTAAATCTGTAACTTAAATAGGGGTTGTTGATGCGAGATCGTGAGCTTCCATGGCTTACATGCAAACTTTGGACTTCCAATTTGGGTTTTAAGTTTTGATTTTGAAAAATCTTTGGAGTTGTGTTTTGATAACATGTTCAAAAAATGATTTTAAAGTTAGATCCATGATTTTCAAAACTGTTTTGGAAAGGATTGAGTTCTTGGTACTCTCATGCATGTCCGAATCCTCCATTCCCTTTGCTTGATCAGTTTTGTGGTGTTTAAAAATACAATTTCGGATTCTTGATTATGAGTAGAGGTCTGGATGATGTTTCTAAAACGGATCTGAGTCAGTGATGGACTAATTTTTAGAATTTTTGAAGTTTAAAAAGCCCTTCACGAGAAGTCCCTGTTTTGATTTTGCATTTCGGGACTGTGCAAGATAAAATGCAAGTGTATTCATGTTACATTTTGAGCTTAGTAACTAGATCAAGGTTACTTTGAGGATTGTATGTGTTGAACCAGCTGTTGGAATGGTTTGTTTTTGAGTTTCAAGTAGGCATACTGAGGGTGAAGGCTCACGGCAGCCATGGTTGGTTTGTTCCAAGCTTTGGTTTTTAGATTTGTTTTCAAATCTTGTTAAGCTATACTACAAGAAGTGTTTACTTAAGTTTTGACATGCTATTTTGAGCTTTAAAAGGGTTTTAATAAAAGGATTTAGCTTGGTTTTTAAATACATGAAAAACTAATTTGGATTTTTAAAACATACATGCGCGATTATGAGTATAAAGTTGAGATTTTTGTAAATCTTTAGAGAACTTCTTTTAACTAAGTATATTTGGAAGATTTGAGTTTGGTTAAGAAGTGTTGTGGATGGTCTAAGGAAATGAAGGTGGTTTTGTTAAGTTAAAGAGATTTACATTTTTACACGCAAGAATGATTTGGGTTTTTCGAGTCTTTGCTTTTAAAGCCCGATAAATACTTTTCAAAAACTTTTATACTCTGTTTTGGGTTTTAAATCTCTGTTCTTGAAAAATGTTGTTGGTCAAGTTATTATTCATAGAGAATGGTGAAGATTCAAGTTATTTAAGGTTGAGTGATGTTGTATTTATGATTTAAAGGTTTGATTTTGAGGTATTGAGGTGTTGGATGAAAGAGAGTCAAGGATGGCAGCCATGGCAGTCCGTGGTTGGCAGCAGACAAGCTCATTACCGATAATGCTAGGCATGCATTATCGGTAATGCATGTTGGTGGCTGGCAATTTCTCTATTTTCTCCTTGTTTCTTGTTTTAGACATAACTTTTGCATATGGACTCCATTTTAGACGTGTTTTATATGTATGGAAAGCTTATGAAGTCTAGTTTCTAAATTTTATGGTTTTGAGGTCAAATTCTTTTTGGAGAGAGAGTTATTTTGGTAATACCAAATTTGCCCCTCGTGTGTGCACTTTGTCTTCTTTGGCTTGTATCTTCTTTTTTACTTTTCTTTTGGCCATGGAATTCAATGTGTGGTAGCTTGACACACTTGGGAGCATGTCTTGGAAGTTTTGAGTCTTTTGTTGTGGCATTTTGGGGTTTTGACCCATAGGGTTGCGAGTGAGCAGTTTTGAGAGTCGTATTGCTTTACTTTGAAGCTGTGGATGCTTGTGCTTTCTTTTGATCCTTCTTGCTTGCATTATTGTCTGTTTCTCAGATTTGATTTGGGTCTTTTGGAGGACCACTTGCATTGGTGCATAAGCATTGCATTGGGGAGGCTCGTGGAGCCGCAAAGGGTTGGAAATACCGTTGCATTGAGGTAGGGATAAGTAACTTCTTACTATAATGATGATATGTCTGTTTTACAACTGTTTTTGAGAACTACATGAACATAGATGTTAAACACATTTGAGAATGGTATAACTTACAAATGTTTGAGAACCTTACGTATTTTTAGCTTGTCAAGTAGATACATGGAATATACTGGTTTAAGAACTATCAAATTGTGTGGCATGCTTATGAAATGAAAACTAAGGCACATAAATGAAATGTTTTGAGACCTTGTTTGTATTTCCTGGCAAGCTTCTTAGAATTGGGCATGATGTGTATATAAAACTAGGGAACAGGCTTTCCAAATGTATGTTTTATGGAAACACTTGATAAGGGCATATAGTAATAACTGTTTATATCTACACAATATAAATACTTGGTCTAAAGCTCATATGCCTGATTTTCTAGATATATCTATATAAGAGAAAGATGTTGAGATTTTCTTACAACTGTTCCCTTGACTTTTGGGTTTGGAGCGAATATTTTGAAATGGGAATCAGCCAGGGTACAAAAGTGAATATATATGTATATATATATATATATATATGTATGTATTTGAATAATGACGTCTCTTGAGGCTCATTTTGTATATAAAATGATGGCATATGGTTTATCTATTTCACTCCTGTTTTTGGATAATGGTTATGATTGCTTTGAAATAACACTCGATACTTTAAATATATGCCACATATTATAACTTTACCTGCTGGCTTTGGAAATTGGTTTAAAAGTACATTCTTATTGCTTCTCTTGCCCATTTGAAAATGATTTATATTATCGTGTTGTTATGCATGGTTTAGGCTCGGTTGGTATACAGGGAGACTATTTAAGGGCCCATGGTCCTGGGTGGAGCCTTAGTGCGGACCCGAAGTATATAGCCCCGTAGTGGCTCGACAGTTGGCCATGTGTTTTAGGCAACTGGTCGGTTATCCTCGAGAGGTCAGACCCCGTAGTGGTCGGTTTCGGCTGTCGTTGTGCCGGAGGCTTGTTAGCCTAGAACAACGTCCTGATATACGTTCCGTGAGCCTGGTCTTCGAAATTGATGGGTATTATATTGCATTTATAACTGTTCAAAACCCACACCCTTTACGTTATTGAACTTTGGACTGAATATAGAACTACTTGACTTAAGCTTTTCACTGGAAGACCACACAAGTTTATAACTGCGTTATCTACGGTTTTATAAACGATATAGAAACTACGTTTATTTAAAATATTCCATGTATCACTGTATTATCGTTATTTGTAGAAGTTATCTTATTCCTACTGAGCAAGTGGAAGCTCACCCCTGCTTTTATGCAGCAGATTACAGGTTGGCTCGGGGTTTGCATACATGATTTGAGACAAGCCTCTATTCGAGGATTATTAGATGACTCCATGGTCGATTTTGCATTGGGCCTGCATGTTATGGAGCTGTGTAGTATTTATGTTTTCTTGATTTTGGAATTTGCCATTGTTTGTGGCATAACCTACTTGCCAGGGATGTTGGCATTATTATTATTTGATTTATTATTATTGTATAAGACGTTTGGGACATTTGTATGAGCATAACATTTCATATAGTTAATTATGCCTATATTTCTTATCTCTCATAAGGATATATGAATGAGCAGGTCAGGTTGTACCTCTATCTTGACACGTGTTGACCTATCCGGAAGGGTCAGTACGATTGTTAGGTTGGGGCGTTACAATTTATTTCCAAAGTCGTCATCGATGAAGCCTTGATTATCGTCACAATTAAGAAGCATTCAAGAAAAGATCAGCAATAGACTTTAGGCGGCTGAGGGCTGTCTTAGATATTTTGAGATATTTCAAGGGCATAATCGTCTTTTGCATTTCCATTCTATATATACACGTGTAAAGGCGACTTAAAGAGGGTTCAAGACTTCTGCTCTGAATCATTACTCTGTCATTTTTAATAGACTTCATATTACAGTTCAATTCTGCTTTTTATTCGGTGATTTACTTTTTCAGCAATTTCTACTTTTCTGCAATTTTTCCTTTAATGCATGGCTCAATTCTCACTTGAGAATTGTTCTTTACTTATACAGTCTTTAATTTCAGCACTTTAATTTCTGCAATTTTCCTTTTTAATACATGGCTCAATTCTCACTTGAGGATTGTTCTTTACTTTTATTGTCATTTTCTTTATTTATTTAAGCCCATTTTCTTTATTTACTTACACCATTTTCTTTATTTATTTCAGTCCTTTTCTTTATTTACTTACGCTATTTTCTTTATTTACTTACGTCATTTTCTTTATTTGCTTCAGTAACTTTTTCTTTATTTCTTCAGTTATTTACTTTCTGCTTTTATTTTACCTTTTCCATCCCGTGACCCCTTAGAGCTTGTCATGGATAAAGGATATCCTCCTCCATTGGTGTGTAGCTAATACTCCAAGCTTGGGTGAGAATGAAGTTGGATTCTTTATGCAATTCTATTTTATAAACATCCCTTTATTTGTATTATGTGATGCATAGTTGTGAAGGTTTTACCGCACACTATCGCTAAATATAATATCATATAATTGTACATCTGTGATTGCAATTATATAATTATGCAATGGTACTTATTGGGATGAATACAAACCAGCATGTTTTATCCCCAATTAAGGTGGATAGCGATATTCCATTCTTTTCAAAGATAAACCTGCCGGTCCTGTATTCATCATCTTTTTGGGACTTCCTTCTTGTAGTTGGATGAACCACCATACATAATTATTATATCGTGGATTTTATAATATAAGTTGCATATTTGATATTCAATGGACTTCTCACCCAAGTTCCGCTCATTCCATCAAATTAATCGCGTTTTTAACCAGCTTTATTAAAATTCCGTATTTTCGCTTCGACCCAATTGAAGCGCTTTTCACCACCAACTTAATTTGACAATATTCTTTCACTTGATTAATTCTAATAGTCTTTTATTATAAACCTACATATTTTCCAGTGGTTCGACACCCGTGCTCACCAATGGCAATTGAATTGAGATTAACAAACACGCGGTTTTATAAATATATTAATCTTGATCATTAACAAGAAATAATCTCCCTTGTTCTTAGACGATCAGTAGTCATATTGGGTATTCTTCTTTATTTCTTGGGTATTATGTGCAAAATGGAAACTTGGGTATCCTTTAACATGATGGGTATTATATAGAACTTTTGCTGTGTTGGGAATGAGAAGATATGCTAAAGATTTGATTTAACATGTAAGAGATGATTAAAATATGATTAATAAATTGTAATTGGGTATTCTTCAAAGAATTAGGTATTCTGTAGAAAATATGGTTTTGGGTATTCTTCACAAATCTGGGTATTATGTAAAAGTAGTCTTATTGGGTATTCTTCTTTATTTCTTGGGTATTATGTGCAAAATGGAAAATTGGGTATCCTTTAACATGATGGGTATTATATAAAACTTATGCTGCGTTGGGAATGGGAAGATATGTTAAAGATTTGATTTGACATGTAAGAGATGATTAAAATATGATTAAAAAATTGTAATTGGGTATTCTTCAAAGAATTAGGTATTCTGTAGAAAATATGGTTTTGCTTATTCTTCACAAATCTGGGTATTATGTGAAAATAGTCATATTGGGTATTCTTCTTTATTTCTTCGGTATTATGTGCAAAATGGAAACTTGGGTATCATTTAACATGATGGGTATTATATAGAACTTATGTTGCTTTGGAAATGGGAAGATATGCTAAAGATATTATTTGACATGTAAGAGATGATATTAAAATATGATTAAAAAATTGTAATTGGGTATTCTTCAAAGAATTGGGTATCCTGTAGAAAATATGGTTTTGGGTATTTAGTGTAAGGATGGGTATTATGTTCACTATTGGGTATTCTTTTCTTCTAACTTTTGAAAAAGGTTGATGGGACATGTTAGTACTTGATTTGACTAAAAAAAAGTTATGATTTAACTTGTACAGAGACTAATTATTTCATGGGTATTCTTTACAAATCTATGTATTCTTTGTAAAACAAGTACTGAGTATTTAGTGATTCGTTGGGTATTATATGTAAGTTGGGTATTGGGTATTATTAATAAAGTTTGGTATTCTGTGTAAGGTTGGGTATTACATGAAAATTTTTGTAATTTTTTTAAAAATATTACCGTTAGAAGGGCATATTGGTCCAAAAAAATTGTACGGAGGTTTACATTTGACATTCCCAAACATATGGGTTTATATAGAGGTAATTGTTTGAAAACTTGAGTTTATTTTTGGAAAATTCCCTAAGTTTTATAACAGAGAATCGTTTTTGTTATGTTACAGTGATTGTGCGAATATTGGTCACTTGAAACTAAAGCTAGGGACCCTGTTCTGAAGGGATCTGATCTACATGGGGCTAAGCCAAGTTGCATTCAGAGGGGGCAGCATACACATCAAACATTCTAAATGCTGCCCCCTCTCAAACACAAAATTTTGTGTGCGTTTTATATAAAATCATATATAAGATGCCTTTTCAGCTTTTCTTATTATAAATATTCAATGTTGGATTTGGATTTGGAAACTACATTGTTTCAAATGTAAGTGCTAATATATATTTTGCTCTTTGCCCTTTAGGATTTTCATTTGACATATATATATATGATCCATTGGGGTCCCTTTTTACTGTTCATTTTTACGTTCCACTCCTCACTGTAATAGTTGGGATAAGTATTTTGAAAAATCGACCGTTGGATTAGATACTCATGTTACGTTTGTCATGACTGCCAAAAATTATAGTGATCCAACGGTTGGTTTTTGAGAAAACTGACTGTGAAAAAAACTGACATTTTTTTTTTCTTTAAAGTGTGAAAATGTGATAGTCTGATTATGATATTCGGTTGGCATTCATAAAAGCAGCCCATATGTATGAATTTATCTGTGAAGAAAATCATGACTTACGAATGAAATGGGCTTTCAGTGAACAATAGATGAATAAAATTATATATTCATAGAAGTAACATTGTGAGATTTTATTATTATTATTATTTTATTAATGAGTTATTGGTGCCTTGGTCCATTAATTCTCAAACTTTAAAAGTCGGGAAATAGTGAATAGAGTTGGATTTAAAATTTTATGCTTTGTGAGGCTAGGGATGTCAACGGGGCGGGGCGGGGCGGGTTTTTGCTTTCCCAACCCCGTCCCATGAATAAAAATCATTTCCCAAACCCATCCCAATCCCAACTATAAACGGGACGGGGCGGGGCGAGAATTATGCGGGGCGGGGCGGGTTTTCCCATCGGGTTTGAAAAATAATTAAAATATTTTTTAAACTTCAATTTTATTTTAT
>JAESVK010000754.1:254617-289887 GCA_017140935.1 Hamamelis virginiana
AATAAAATTTAGTTTTGTCCGAGCATCCGCTGCGCGCGAACTCAACAGTTTATGAAGGGAAATTGGGTCTTCTAGAACTAGGCTTTTGATCTGAGGAAATATGTGGTATGAAACAGGTGGATGCAGCGTCATGAATGCTTAGGTTTTCATCTGGAGTGGTTCTGGCATGAATATCAATATGACGGTTCTCTGTCCAAGGACTATTCGAGTTTGATTTGTTATACTTGACACTGCTTATCATACAAGATAGAAAAGTAGGTTGTGTTTTGGGAGTAATGCCTTAGCGAATATGAAGGACTCCTTGCACTTAGCCTCCTGTAGGTGCTTTGATGGAGAGTCACTTTCCAGTTGTAGGGGGACCGGGAATTTTCTTTCGCAAAAGATTTTGTGTTTTTCACCCATGCAAGCTTTGTTCACTTTTTGTTTCTTTAGTGAGAAAGGATGACTTAATATAGATTCCTCGCCTCGCTGCATTGTTCTGGTGCTATTATTAGTGTTGTTTAGTTGTAACTGGTAAGAACACTGTAGTATTATGTAGCTACTTGTTTGATGGTAGATGTCAATCATAGCCACTGATTTGATAATGATTGCCATGATGGTGTATGGTCTTCCCCTTGCAGGAGAAGCCCTCAAGTAGCTCCACTTGTTCTTTTGCCCCATTGAGAGCATTTGTTGTGAAATGGCCTATTGTGAAGACTTTTTTTTATTTGTTTGTTGATAATCCTGTTTTTCAATTATAACAGATAATTCTTTTTGTTATGTTTACAGTGATTGTGCGAATATTGATCACTCAAAACTAAAGCCTCCCTGCCTGTTCTGAAGCGATCTGATCGAGTTTCGTAGTGGGAAGATTATTTAGCTGAAGTTCAACGTTTAATTTGGAAATGGTGGTAGTCTCAATATGGTGTACAAGTTTCTCAACTCGAAAGCCTCATCCCGACTACTTTTTGTTTGTTATGCAGATCCTTTTTCACCATTCGCCATTTTTAGGGCCGTCCTTGCAAGGTTCCTCTCTTCAGACCCAAAATGTATTCTCTCATGTCATAGCTTTCTCAAAGGTGTAGTTTTCTTGATGAAAGATTGTATTTACTTTGAAGAGCTCATCGTTGATCTTTACCCTGGATGGGCAAAAGAATATTGCTATCTATATTGCAAACTTGAGAGAACTTGCGTTGCTTGAATCCATTAACCTCTTTTCCCAATGCAGTGGCCCAAAGTAGTGACGAGTTCAATAAATATGTTATGGAGGTATACAAATTAGAAATTTGGGATTTCAATCTTTCCAGATTTGCATTTTTCCAAGCAATCCCATTGTTTTCCAATATGAATAAATCTACTCTGGAACATAAAATGGAATCTTATATGGAGTGAGGTCCGTGAGGATGGTCTGATTATCTATTCAGTTGGCATTCAGAAAGCTGCAGCCCATAGGTATGAATTTATCTGAGAAGAAAATCATGAGTAGGATGGACTTAATGAAAGGAATGGGTTGGCAGTCTGCAGCTCTTTCCATATATCTGTTGGTTCCCTATCTCATTTTGCAGCGGATGATCTGCTAGAGTTGTTCAATTGGCAGACTCCTGCTCTTGAAGGGCTCAGTGAAGCAAGATGTTTGTTTAACTACAAAACCTCACTTGGTGGATAAGTTTGCTACCAAATATTGGGAAGATGTTCCCAATATTCGAGTAATTTCAAGATGTCTGATGCTATCTAATCCTTTTGTGCATTTGGGATGAGGTTAATTTTCTTCCATCCTCTCCTTGGTGCTAGTATTCGTTGAGAGTTTCCCAAGTAACCAACTTTTAATTCATTATTTCAAAGAATTGGTCTTTAAATAGGCAGAAGTAAAAGTTAAAAAAACAAAATTTTCCCCATCTGTGATTATCTAACATGTTCCGGTGTTGTTTCATCCTGGATAAATCCAAGGAATTCTGCAGTTCTGGAAGGGAGGTTTTGTAGGAGTTGCAGTATCCTTAAAAGAAAAATCGTCACAGTTCTCTTGTGATGGAACTAATGATCAGACTTGTCAAGAAATGTAGTCCTCAGGAAGGATTCAAAACAAGATTGGGGCAATCTCTTGCCAGATGCAACCAGATACAAATCATGAGTCATCTAAAGTTGTTTAATGTTTATTTGATGTGGGACTATGGATTAGGACTTTGTATTAGATAATTGTAATGAATATTATCTAATACTGGTATTTTTAAATGATAGATTTTGAACAACTTTGTAGAAGAAAGTTTTTCCAAAATCTATCATTTAAGTTGGCATTTTTTACGAATATTCTGTAAAAATAATAAATGGTCAAAAAGTCTACTTAAATGATAGATTTTGGAAAAACTTTCTTCTACAAAGTTGTTCAAAATGATGTTTCCTAGTGGATAACGTCGCTAGTTTTCTTAAAATAGTGTATATTTTCATATAACGGTAAAAAATCACAAATGATTGGGGTGAGCTAATAGTTGGGAGGGGTTGCAATAACAAGGCCCATTCTTTATGTATTCAATGTGGGATGGGGGAAATGATTTTTAATGTAACAAATTAAGATTGATCATATGTCATCGCTTGTTATGGAAGTCTTAATTTTTCTTAAATTGACCCATGTTGAATGGTGGTGGATTTGGAATCTTTCTATGAAATATGTTTGTCTCGTTCCAATTGCAATTATATAACGAGATAGGTTATACAATTACTGTTTTTTACAAGATTTTCATAAAATTCAATACGGGCGTTGTATTTTGAGAAACCTACCATTGGATTAAATACAATCCTTATGAATGTCATGTATGTAAAAAATTAAGTCGATTGGAGATTAGGAGTTACACCATCCATAAATGTGAGTTTAGGGATCAAATAGCTATTCATGTCCGATCAACTTGATTTTTGGTATAGACAACATTCATAAGGAGAGTATTTAACCCAACGGTGGGTTTTCTACAAAACATTGTAAAAAATAATGTAAAAAAAAATAGTGGCTATATCCAAACAGAAATACAAAAGAAAATTATTATGGGAGAAAAAAACCTCAAATATATGTTTAACTAATTTATTCTTTGAAAACTAGAATAATGTGAATACCGAAAATCAGAAATACAAAAGAAAATTATTTTTCTATTTTTTATAAGCTTGTGTAAGTATGAAACCTATAGATGATTGCGAGCTATATATTTTGAAAAACTGACTATTTGATTAGATACTATAATTATGCATGTCATGTCTACTAAAAGTCACAATGATAAAGTCTCATGCTTTAATTCTTAAAAGAGTAAATAAAAAATTTAGTAACATTTAAAAAATTATAATACAATTCAAACGAATTTGTTGTTTTATTTTAAAACTCTTTAACTTGCAAGCTAGAAACTTATAACTTACATAATATATTGTAAAAATATTTTACAAAAATATTTTTCAAAATAATTATAAAATACCGATGTACATGAATTTTTAACTCGTTTATTTATATTCAAGGAGTCTCCTTACTCAATTAAATTTAATTGAGTAACAAACTAATGATTTGCGAAAATTTGAAATAAATTCACTAGAACTCCTTGAAAACATTAATATCCAGTCATATAGGGTAAAAATGTATATTGCTGCTTATGGGGGTTGGTGTGCAAAAATAAAATAAATTCACGGCCTTGGCGCCCGATATTCATTACGTATCCCTGATACATTCGATACTCGTTACACTTTTACCGTTACCGTTACGGTTCCGTTACCCAATACTTAAAACCCTGAGGAATGACAAGCGTGTTCCCTTCATAACCCTCTTGGAAAGTGCAGAAAACCCTTTGGAAAGGCGATGATAAAAAGATGGTTTTTTTTTTTTTATCGAGGGGCCGCTTGCTGTGGTTCAATGGACCTGAAGATGGTTGTTTGATCTGGGGGCTGCTTGCTGTGGTTCAATGGACCTTGCAGGCATCGACTTGGTAAGTGGGCACTGCTCCTCTGGTAATAGTTACCTCAGCCAGAGTCTATGTTTTTTAGGCTTCTTTGTGTTTCAATGGACTTGGCAGGCATGGACTCCATAAATGGGTGCCGACAGAAACAAGGCGAAGAAGGCAATGCTCTGTAAAGACGAGTCTTGACCCTTTATTTGAGTTTTTTTATGTTTGGATTTACTTGGACATTAAGATCATGACACATCATTCAAATATATTATTCATCTTTCACTTTAGATGATGTGTCACGATCTTAGGTACCCAAGCAAATTCAAACATAGCACTCAAATTCGTGTGCCTTTGGCAACTCTCTTCCTCAAAGCGGTCCCAGAATTCAAGCAGGTTGGAGCAATCTCTAGACGGATGTCACCAAGTGCAAGTCATGACCCAAAAGACTGTCTTTGTATGACCCTTTGCATGTAGACCTTCGACCATCTTAATGCCCCCACTTGTTTGATGGTACAAGCTATTGTTACTATCTTAGTGCCCAGATACTATTACTTAATGTTTATTTATTATTTTTTTTGGGTCAAAATATTACTTTAATGTTTATTTGATGTGGGGTTAAGGCTTAGTATTAGATAATAGCAATGAATTTCCATAGGTTAATTTTCTAATTTTCAAATATATTGCATTTTTTTTTTTTTTTTGTCTTTATAATTTATGCCATTACCCATACTGCCATACATCAAGATTGTTTTAATTTTTTCCATTTTTGTTTTTTTGAATTTTGTTACAAAAAGTTTTCATTTTCTACTAACTTACCATGAGGAAAGTTTACTATATTGTTTTTAATTGAGAATTTAAATTGAGCTTGATCTGTACATTTTGTCCAACAAAACAGTCTCAATAATTGCTTTTTTCTATTTGTTAAATTAGCCAATAAGGGTTAGATGATGGTCACCTGATTCTTGAAGTATTTTCAAATATATCCCTCTTTTAATCTAACAATCGAGACAAATTTAAATTGTGTTTTGCTGTCCAATGTATTTGTGACGTTTGAAGTGCCAATACCAAAATTCAGCACGCAAAATGGCATCGATATCAAAATTTGACACTTATGCGCTTCAATTCATTAATGCCGTATTTTCGCATTACCTATATTTTTAGAAGGAAAATATGATGTGCCACAAATGAAAATTGCAATTTGCGATGCCAAATTTTGTAGTCCTTGTTGCTAATATCAAAATTTGGTATTCCAAATGATAGTCCATTATAGTAACTTATTTAAGTGTTAATATCAAATTTTGACAATATCATACCATTGGAAATGCTCTAAGTACTCTCTTAGTTTTTCAGTGGAAGATAATTGCCCCGTGTATAATGAAAGTCTATTTATTGTTCTTGCTTGCAAAATTTAAGTACTCTCTTAAGATTTACTTTGACAGAATAAAGAAAAGAAACATTCAGAGTTTAGCTTTCACCATCACTGGTTAGTCTAAAATATTTAAGAGCTTCAACAATCAGAGTTTCAGTTGGTGCTAACTCAAGTTATTTTGGTATGTGGATTCCTTTATCTAAGTAGTTTTTCAGTTTTTATGTTTTGTTAAGATGCTATACCAATGCCATATAAATAGACAAGATAATCAGGGCTGAACCTTTTAAAGGGACCCACCTGGTATACCAATTACTGTACAAGTTAATCTGGCCGGTTGGCCGTGGAGCTTTTCTGTCACTGCCAAAGTGGAATTTGGATCTGTGTGATTGTGGTAATGTTTGCTGAACAAATATGAGTGCTTCATCTGACAAAAGGTAGAAATCAGCTCTAATTTTATTTTTAGTCTGGGAATGTCATTGTTTTATGATGTTTGGCTTTAATCTATAGACTTATTTTCTTCTTAGAAATTATTCATGTAGAAAAGATTTCTTTGATCTTTCTTAATTCCTTCTCCTTTTCATGTATAGTACTCTAAAAGTCAATATATATGACATCTGTACATTTTTTTGGCATCTAAATGTCATAGAATAGTCATGGACAACAAAAATCTAAAGGAAATTGATAACAAGCATCCTCCTATACTGACTTGAAAAGCAAAAAGTTGAAAAGTTCTGAAAGTGTACACTTAACAATTATTCTTGTATGCCAACTCAGTAACATTTATTGAAGACAAATGGGCGACCAGTGCTTCTGGTTACACTCCTATTCATAAAAATCTAATTTTCTCAATGCTGCAGGCATATATGTGTGGAGTTTTCAACAACAATATCGTCCTTGATGACACATTGATTAAGCAGGTTTGAAAACATAACTTACTCTAGCAACCACGCCTTCCACAATTATTAAGCTTTTTAATGTTATCTGACAGTTTTCAGCATTTGTGTCTCTTATGCTAATGGTATATGTTTTGGATTTCAAACAACAATGGGATTAGGGATTTTGTTCTAATAATTGTATCCTCTGTGCTGCGATTTTAGTGCTTCTGTAGGCAGGGTTTTGTCACTTAGAATTGGCTTCATGACTCAGAGTCTATAGTTACCTGGATTGCAGAAATTTTCGAAATCATCTTCAAGAAAGAACTTTAAAATATGGGGTTTGCTTTTCAGCCTTCACATGGCCTGCGGAGGCTTTTCAGAGTGATGATAAGCAGATGGCATCGGCATCGTGTCAGAGGCATACTTTATGTTCATTTAGAATTCAATATATAAGATGACTTATATTATATGCTGCTATTGTATATTGTATTTATTTATCTGGACACATTGAATGAAACATGTTTCAATGTTACATGGCATTTTTATGATAAATTAGTATAGATTTGTACTATTTATTTGCTAATCAGTTTGGTCCTTTTGGACCCTACACACCACATACTTTGTTTTATTTGCAATTTTTTGATTCTCTTCGGGCACCTAGTTGTTTGATTTTGTGGTACTTCTCTTTCCATGGTATATGCAAGTCTTATTCTAGGTGTCTTTATACTGTATACCTTTTTTATTACATTCCAGAATATGCGAAAGAGATTTGTCCTTGTGACTTACCAACAGCTCTGATTAAACCAATATGCAAAAGAGGCTTGTTTGCACCCCTACCAACAATTAATCCTACAGTAACCTGACTGAAGATAATTATGGCTGCTTCAATATTTTTTTTTTTTAGCTATTTTTCATCTTGCAACGGCAAATTCCCTTGCAACAAGTATTATAAAATAATAATAAAACCTTGCAACGGCAAATTCCCTTGCAACAAGTATCATAAAATAATAATAAAACCTTGCAACAGCAATTCCCGTTGCAAAAACCGTATAAATGACCGTATTTTGAGCTGTGAATTTGCGACGGGAATTGGCCGTCACTAGTATTTTTTGCAACGGGAAAAGCCGTTGCAATAAAAATTGCGACGGCATTTTTTGCGACTATAGCAATTGCAACGGAATTGCAACGGAAAAAGCCGTTGCAAAACCCTTGTTGCGACGGGAATTAACTCTAGTTGCGACGGGAATAGCCGTTGCAATTGGCCATTTTTTTTGTAGTGGCTTATAGCCCTGGAATGGATGAAAGAAAGACTTTTTTTTCTTCTTAAAAGGGCTTTGGACCAAAAGTCTTATTTTAAAACTCTTTATTGCATAAAGTTCTCTCAGAAATTTTTAATATCAAAAGTCTTATATATTTTGGCACTTTTTAATGCATGTAGTCCCATATATTAAAATTACTTTTTTAGAATATCAGTATTACCTTTTTTGCCGCATTTTTATGAATTTCACTGTATTTTTACATTATTCTTCAAATTTCTATCAACAAATTATGAGATTTAACTTAAGCAAATATAAATGTACTCTATTTACAATATATATATATATTATGTGTGGGACGGGTTCCTCTAACCATTATTTCTACCATCTATTTTCAAAACACTAATGTGGGTCAAATATTTTGTGAAACTCACCGATTACATATTTTGCTTATATACATTACGTATGCCAAAAATTACATTGATCCAACAGTTGGTTTCTAAAAAATGTCATTGTGAAAATTATTATAATTAAAAATATCGTAGTTTTTTAATGTGAGATTTTTTAAAATCTAACCGTTGGATAAATATGGTTTTTGGCATATATGATTTGTATAAGAAGAGTATCTAATCCAACCGTCGGTTTCTCAAAATATTCAACCTATAATGGTATTTTGAAAATGGATGATAGAAATAATGATTAAAAAAAATGGTTTGGGGAACGTGACCCTGCACACACACACACACAAATGAACTCTATTCTTCAAGCTGCAGTAAATTGTTCATAGTAGGAACTGAGGAGGCTCGTGTACCCTGAGGTCGGCCATGCGAGGTGACGGGGTGACGAGAAATGTGGATTAAAAAGGGGGCGAGACAGGAGCACCATGAAACCTCTCGTAAGGGAATCGAGGCATTGCAGAGGTGACCGTGAGTCGACCTCACCCTTCTTCCTGAAGGGGTGTGGCTAGGTGAGCCATAATGTTAGGGGAGTGCAACCGTTGTTTCGAGTCCCAGGTAGGTGGAAAAGTGAATGTTTGTCTTTCTCACATGAAAGCATACATATTTATAAGGGTGGACAAAAGGTAAGATCCAGCTAGATGATTAAAGATGAACCAATAGGGGTGCTCAAAAGACTGGCTTGTGTCTCAGGGTCTGAGTCTTTTATGAGTTGTACCTATCTAATGGTACAAATCGGGTTTGTTGAGGTCTAGGGTCAAACCTGGGACTCAGGGGTGCAAAGTGTCAGCATTGGCGCGATTGCCAATGCGACAGGTCAATACCTGTCCCCACAGGTCACGCTCCACTCACCACGTGTCCGGAGACGACACCATCCTTGACTTGATTCCAAGTAAGCCAAAGCTAAGGTCGTCTATAGGAGTTGGCCTCGACCTTAACCCTTAGCTTTGGCGAGCTTCATGTCTTGCCTTCCAATCCACATTCCCTTGTCAATGCCCCGCAATAGTTGTTGTGATCGACCGTGCCTTGGGGTCGATCTTGCCCTAGAGGGTCGTTGTATCGAGCTCGAGATTGCACCCTCATGGTCCTGCCATGGATCTAAGGGAAACAAGGCTTGGGTTTGTCCTTTAAGAGGGCGATCGATCAAGACCTGCGCACTTCCAACTTCCACCCGGGAGTGGACATTCATGGTAATGAGCATCCTAAGTAGATAGGGCATCTATCCTGGGATAGGCATCCCCGCCAAATGGGAATACTCAACGGAAGAGTGAGCCCTGGAGGAGACGCTGGATCGTCACTGCCAAGGGATGCCCAAGGGGCAGTTTGCCAAGGGGCGGGATTGACAAAAGGGGTCTGGTTGACTGTCGATCCTAGATATCGATCCCTACTATGAAGGAAGGTCGATGGATTAAGAATCCCCCATCAACATAAATTATGCTAATCAGAGACATCAAATCCAATTAACTTTATAAACCGTGCCACTGTGGACTAGTTTTTTTTTAATATCACCGCATCAAATTTCTTTATATCGCTGAAACAAACGACAAGGCGAATTCTAAACCCGTATACCAATCACCGTACCCATGAAATCTCATCACACCTCGCACCTCGTTCCAATCCACAAATTCACCAATTGCAACCCACACCCATTCGCAAGCCAACCCTGTAAAACCAGTTGCAATCCCCTGCCACTGTGAGATAGTTCGAATCCCTTGAAGTTATGAAAATCATATGATAGGGTTCAAATGCCTCAATTAAGAGGACTTTTTTAGGGAAACAGGTCAAGATAATTAATCCTAACAACTTATAAACAAATAAACAATAATAGGAAGTAAACAAAATATAATAAAAACAAAATAAACTGAATATCAACTTTAAAAAATGTTGTCAGTACGACTCGATCTACCCTCAAGCCCTTTGAAATAAACTATCACCTTACAAAAAGAATGAATTTCCGATCCTGAGGCAGTGATGCAAGTCTCAATCCTTGGAATAGATTCCAAGATGAATTTGATGAGAAGAACCGCCTCCCTCGAATTCTCGACGAATCCGAACTTTCTCTTATTACTTTTGAATTCCCTTCAGTTGCTTCCCTAAATGGTTCGAACTTTCCTTGATCACCTTCGAACTCCTTTCAACTGTTCCCCCAGATGCCTCGAACTTCCTGTTTTGCCTAACTGTGAACTTTGAATAGTAACTGATAATACCCCACTGCGGAACCTTGATAGTCAGCGGCAACAGAGCTCTCAAAATACCTTTCTTAAAGAAGAAAAAAGCTATAAAGCTGTTGTGTATGTTTGAGATGTCCTTTTTGTTTCCCGAATTTCACATTTATAATATTCATCTTCAGTTTCCTCTTTGAACTACTTGAATTCATTATGTTTCTTTCCTTGCAAAACTTCTTTTCTCAAATTATAGAGAATCCTTCTCCGAGTTGAGTAACCCTTTTAAAGAATCATTCTCTACTTCGAACTCTTGTTGCGATCTCTTTTCTTGACAACTGGCAATCCTGAATATTTTAGAAATACAAATTAATCATAATTATATCTTCCAACTCACTTGTATGGCAATCCTTTGATTTATCCCTTATTCCTAAGATTTAAAATCATTAACGGCTCTTCTTAATTCCTTTAATCCCGGTTTTATACTTCTTAGAATTATCTTAACACATGTCAGCCAATTACTGGCTGGTATTAAAAATGGATTAACAGAATGAAATGGGCTTTCAGTGAACAATAGAGGAATAAAATTATATATATTCATAAAAGTAACATTGTGAGATTTTATTATTATTATTATTATTATATTAATGAGGTATATATTGGTGCCTTGGTCCATTAATTCTGAAACTTTAAAAGTCGGGAAATATTGTAAAGAGTTGGATTTAATTTCCCCTTAAAATTTTGTGCTTTGTGAGGCAAGTAAAATGACGAAATGTCCTAATCTGCCAACCCATGGAACCATGCTAAACCATGACCCCGTAGGTGAAGATTAATTCATCCCCGCTTATAATTTCCTTAAGAGTGCAGTCCCTAATGAACGAGTGATTGTTACTTTCACACGCTGCCTAAGGTGTATTCTACGAGGTGCGGAAAAGGAAATTGCCCCCAAAGTTGCTTCCTTGAGAGATCTTGGAGTTCCAGAATCCGTTATACCGTACTTCATAACCTGTTATCCCAGTGCAGCGATGGGAGGTAGTAAAAATTTTGATGAAAGTCTCAAGAAGGTTATTAAAATGGGATTCAACCCTTCCAAAACTACATTTATCCTAGCTGTCCGAGTGATTTGTCAAATGACAAAATCAACTTGGGAACATAAAATGAAGGTTTATAGGAGGTGGGGTTGGTCTGAAGATGAGATTTGGGTGGCATTCAAAGTGCATCCCCATTGTATGAGGTTATCTGAGAAGAAAATAGTAAGCACAATGGACTGCCTCGTGAACAAAATGGGTTGGCAGCCGGCAGCTATTGCCAGAGAGCCGACGGTTCTTTTTTTCAATTTGGAGAAGAGGATCATACCAAGGTGTTTGGTAATCAAAGTTGTAGTGTTGAAGGGCTTGATAAAGAAAGATAGGAGTTTAGGTGGTTTTTTGAACATATCTGAGAAGCATTTCCTCGATTTTGTGACCAAATATCAGGAAGAGGTTCCTCAACTGTTGAATGTCTATGAAGGGAAATTGGGTCTTCTAGAACTAGGCTTTGGATCTGGGGAAATATGTGGTATGAAACAGGTGGATGCAGCGTCATGAATGCTTAGGTTTGCATCTGGAGTGGTTCTGGCATGAATATCAATATGATGGTTCTCTGTCCAATGACTATTCGAATTTGATTTGTTATACTTGGCACTGCTTATTATACAAGATAGAAAAGTATGTTTTATTTTGGGATCAATGACTTAGTGAATATGCAGGGCTTCTTGCACTTATCGCCCTGCAGGTGATTGATGAAGAGTCACTTTTCAGTTGTACGGCACGCTGAGAATCAATTTTCTTTTGCAGTAGATTTTGTGTTTTTCACCAATGCAAGCTTTGTTCAATTTTTGTTTCTTTAATGAGAAAGAATGACTTAATAAGTTAATATAGATTCCTCGCAGCATTGTTCTGGTGCTACTTTTAGTGTTTTTTGGTGGTAACAGGTAGAACATTGCAGTATTATGTAGCTATTTACTTGTTTGATGTAGATGTCAATTATAGCAAGGGCCTATTGGAAGACTTTTTCATTCATTTGTTAATAATTCTGTTTTTTCATTATAACTGATCGATAATTCTTTTGTATATGTTATAGTGATTGTGCGAATACTGGTCACTTGAAACTAAAGCCAGGGATCCTGTTCAGAAGGTATCCGATCTAGTTTTGTAGTGGGAAGACTATTTAGCTGAAGTTTAATGTTTAATTTGGAAGTGGTGGTGGTCTCAATCTGGTGTACCAAGTTTCTCAACTTGACAAAGCCTCATCTCAACTACTTGTGGTTAGTTATGCAGTCCTTTTTCACCATTGCTAGTGCCAACCTTGTAGGGTTCCTCTCTTCAGACCCTGAATTGTATTCTCTCTTGTTATAGCTTTCTCAATGGTGTAGTTGTCGTTGATAGGTCATATTTACATTGAAGAGCTCATTGTTGATCTTTATGCTGAATGAGCAAAAGAATATAGCTCCGAATATTGCACTCTTGAGAGAACTTGGGTTGCCTGAATCCTTTATCTTGTCAGTAGTAAGTTGTTTCCTAAATGAAGTGGCCCAAAATAGTGATGAGTTTAATATGTATGTTGTTGAGGTATCCTAAATGGAAGTTGGGAATCAAACCTTTATCCTGTCACCAGTAACTGTTACTATTTGAAGAACTTGGGTTGCCTGAATCCTTTATCTTGTCACTGCTAACCCATTTTCCCCATTCAGTGTCCCAAAATAGTAATGAGTTCATTATATCTGAAGATATTGAAACGGGAATTTGTGGTTCAATTCTTCAAGAGTGGCATTTGTCCATGTAATCCAATTATTTTCTATTTGATTATGTCGACCTGGGAGCATAAAATGGACATTTATAGGAGATGTTATTGGTCGGAAGATGAGATTCAGTTGGCGTTCAGAAAGCGGTTCAGATTTATGAATTTATCTGATAAGAAATTAAAATAACCAGTGGGATGGAATTATGAACGAGATGGGTTGGCAGTCCACAGCTCTTTCCTGATATCTTATGGGTCTCAAATTCATTTTCAGAAGAGAATCATCCGGAGGGGTTCTGTTAGCAAACTCCTGCTGTTGAATTGCTTCATGCAACTAGATGTTTTTATAACTACCGTGTTCATTTGTGTTGGGAAGATTTTTCTCAACTGTTGATATGATTGTCTATCAGGTTGGATCTTCTGGAACTAGGCTTTGGATCCATGGATGCAAGTGAGGTGAAACAGTCGCAGCATGCTAACATTTCAAATCTGAGTTAATATAAGATGTCCGATTCTAAATATTCTTCTAACATTTCAAATCTGAGTTAATATAAGATGTCCGATGCTAAATATTCTTCAGAATTTCAGTTACAACTAGACTAATCATCCCTTTCACATCCTTCTGTGCATTTGGGAGGTGGTTGTCTTGTATCCTCCCCTCAACGCTAATTTTTGTCGTGAGTTACCCAAGTTGCCAACTTTTAATCCTTTATTTTAAAGGATCGGTCTTTAAATATGCAGAGTACGTAGTAGAAGGAAATACATATGTTTCCTGTCTGTGATTATCAAACCTCTTTTGGGTGTTGTAACATCCAGGAGAAATCTAGTGTATTCTCGAGCGATGGCAACTCTCTAACTCAAAGAGGTCCCAGGATTCAAGCAGGTTGAGCAATCTCTAGATGGATGTCACCAAGTGCAAGTCATGACTCAAAAGACTGTCTTTGTATGACCCTTTGCATGTAGACCTTCGACCATCTTAATGCTCCCACTTGTTTGATGGTACAAGCTATCGTTACTATCTTAATGCCCAGATACTATTACTTAATGTTTTTTTATTTATTTTTTTGTCAAAATATTACTTAAATGTTTATTTGATGTGGGGTTAAGGCTTAGTATTAGACACTAGCAATGAATTTCCATAGGTTAATTTTCTAATTTTCAAATATATTGCAATTATTATTATTATTTTGTCTATATAATTTATGCCATTACCCATACATCAAGATTGTTTTAATTTTTTCTTTTTTTGTTTTTTTGAATTTTGTTACAAAAAGTTTTCATTTTCTACTAACTTACCAAGAGGAAAGTTTACTAAATTTTTTTTAATTAAGAAATTAACTTGAGCTTGATCTGTACATTTTGTCCAACAAAACGTACAGTCTTAATAATTGTTTTTTTCTATTTGTTAAATTGGCCAATAAGGGTTAGATGAGGTCACATGATTCTTGACGTATTTTCAAATATATCCCTCTTTTAATCTAACATTAATCGAGACAAATTTAAATTGTGTTTTTCAATGTTCCCTAATGTATTTGTGACATTTGAAGTGCCAATACCAAAATTCAGCACACCAAATGGCATCGATGTCAAAATTTGAAACTTATGCGCTTCAATTCATTAATGCCATATTTTCGCATTACCTATATTTTTAGAAGGAAAAATATGATGTGGCACAAATGAAAATTGCAATTTGCGATGCCAAATTTTGTAGTCCTTGTTGCTATATAATATCAAAATTTGGTATTCCAAATGATAGTCCATTATAGTAACTTATTTGAGTGTTAATATAAAATTTTGATAATGCCATACCATTGGAAATGCTCTAAGCTTCTACCATGGGATGGATGAAAGAAAAAAAAAAAATTCTTCTTAAAAGGGCTTTTTGGCCAAAAGTTCTATTTTAAAACTCTTTATTGCATAAAGTTCTCTCAAAGAATTTTTAATGTCAAAAGTCCTACTTTGGCACTTTTAAATGCATGCAGTCCTATTTTGGCACTTTTAAATGCATGCCGTCCCATTTATTAAAGTTACTTTTTTAGAATATCATATTTACTTTTTTTGCTGCATTTTTATGAATTTCACTGCGCGCGCACACACACACACACATATATATATATAGGTTCCCCTAACTATTATTTCTACCATCCGTTTTCAAAACACCAATGTCGGTCAAATATTTTGAGCAACTGGTCGTTGGATTACATATTCTGCTTATATACATTACGTATGTCAAAAATTATAATGATCCAACGGTTGGTTTCTAAAAAATGCTATTGTGAAAAATTATTATAATTAAAAAATTACAGTTTTTTAATGTGAGATTTTTAAAAATCTAACCGTTGGATCAATGTGGTTTTTGGCATATATGACTTGTATAAGAACAATATCTAATCCAACAGTCGGTTTCTCAAAATATTCGACCTATAATGGTATTTTGAAAACAGATGATGGAAATAATGGTAAAAAGAATGGTTTGTGGAACGTGACCCTATATATGTGTGTGTGTGTACGCGTGCGCGTGCGTGTGTGTGTATACACATACACATGCTCACACACATACACACAAATGAACTCTATTCTTCGAGCTGAAATAAATTGTTCACAGTAGAAATTGAGGAGGCTCGTGTACCCTGAGGTTGGCCACACGAGGTGACAGGGTGACGAGAAATGTGGATTAGAAAGGGGGTGAGACAGGAGCACCTTGAGATCTCATAAGGGAACCGAGGCGTTGCAGAGGTGACCGTGAGTCAACCTCACCCTTCTTCCTGAAGGGGTGTGGCTAGGTGAGCCATAATGTTAGGCGAGTACAGCCATTGTTTCGAGTCCCAGGT
The DNA here is from genome assembly GCA_017140935.1 of Hamamelis virginiana. Classification (NCBI taxonomy): domain Eukaryota; kingdom Viridiplantae; phylum Streptophyta; class Magnoliopsida; order Saxifragales; family Hamamelidaceae; genus Hamamelis; species Hamamelis virginiana. The sequence continues at coordinate 270,234 of JAESVK010000754.1, forward strand.
GGGTGGAAAAGTCAATGCTTGTTTTTCTCACATGGAAGCATACATATTTATAAGGGGGGACAAAAGGTGAGGTCCAGCTAGATGGTTAAGGATGAACCAATAGGGGAGCTCAAAAGACTGGTCTGTGTCTCAGGGTCTGAGACAATCATGGGTTGTCCCTATCTAATGGTACGAAATGGGCTTGTCGAGGTCTAGGGTTAAACCTAGGACTCAGGGGTGCAAAGTGTCAGCATTGGCGCGATTGCCAATGCGATGGGTCATGTCCCCACAGGTCGCACTGCACTCATCACGTGTCCGGAGATGACGTCATCCTTGACTTGATCCCAGTGAGGCCAAAGCTAAGGTTGTCCATAGGAGTTGGCATCAACTCTAACCTTTAGCATTGGCGAGCCTCATGTCTTGCCCGGCCTCCAATCCACATTCCCTTGTCAATGCCCCGCAATAGTTGCTGTGATCGACCCTGCCTTGGGGTAGATCTTGCCCTAGAGGGTCGTTGTATCGAGATCGAGATAGCACCCTCATGGTCCTACGCACTCCCAACTTCCACCCCAGGGTTGGGCATTCATGGTAATGAGCATCCTAAGTAGATAGGGCATCTACCCTGTGGTAGGCATTCCCGCCAAAGTGGGAATACTCGACGGGGGAGTGAGCCCTGGATGAGACGCTGGATCATCGCTGTCAAGGGGGTGCCTGAGGGGCGGTTTGTCAAGGTATTGGATCGACAAAGGGGGTCTAGTCAACTGTCTATCCCTAGGTATCGATCCCTACTGTGGAGGAAGGTCGATGGATTAAGAATCCCACATCAACATAAATCATGCTAATCAGAGACATCAAATCCAATTCACTTTACAAACCATGCCACCATGGACTAGTTATTTTTTAATATCACTTCATCAAATCTCTTTATATCGCTGAAACAAACGAAAAGGCGAATTCTGAACCCGTATATCAGTCAACATACCCATTAAATCCCATCACACCTCGCACCTCGTTCCAATCCACAAATTCACCAATTGCAAACCCACACCCATTTGCAAGCCAACCCTGTAAAACCAATTGCAATCCCCTGCCACTGTCGGCAAAATTCATACACAATCAAAACCCACCTTGGTGTCAGCATCTATAAGGTTTTCATGTGCCATATTAAGTGAAATAAAGCATAGAGAAATGGGTTTTTCAGCTTGGTTTACAAAATTTAGTGTATTTGTTTTTTGGATGGACAGTGCATTTTGGTTCATTTTTCCAATATATGCTTTAAAGACATGCAAACTATAGACTGCCAGCTTAGTTTCAAACAAAAGTTTGGGGTTTTCTTTTTGGTTTTTTTGCCATTTTCATTGAAATGAGTAATGGTAGACGTTTTTTCACTTCAAACCCATAATGTAATGAAAATGAGATCACGTACAACATATTGGATAATTCTTCATTTTCAAAGAAGCCATGAAAATATAGTACACGATTCTCATTATCATTAGGAGATTTAGGATTTGATCAGTTTCAAAGCACAAAAGCAGTGATTATGAAAAAAAAGTCATACTCTGTTTCGGCCTTGCTTCGCCAATCCTTCCCGTTCATTGACTACTCATTTACATAGCATTCTTTTAACCATTGTCACGGAGAATAGTTGGTCACAAGAAAGACGAGTGCGATATGAAGAATGAACAAAACGAGGGAAGGAATGGTTGCCGAGAAAACTAAAAACCCTTTCCAAAATGGCTGTGCATGTTGCGAGGCGCTATCGGGATGGTGTGGTCACATTTGGGATAGAAGGGCCTCTTGCAAAAAACATTTCCGCTCAGGACTTTTTACAGATAAAAATTCTCAATGAGGACTTAAATGCAAAATCCTCGAAAAAAAAAGGGTTAATTACATTTTACCCACCTGTGGTTTACCTCTAATTCGATTTACCCACCCGTGGTTTGATTTTTTACACTTTACCCACCTGTGTTTCCCTCCGTTACTCCTCCGTAACCCACCTCCACAACGGACGTTACTCTAACACGAAAAATTAAAAAAAACATACACCCATCCGATCAAAAACCCTCACACCCAAGAACACCCAAGAACATAGCATCCAACGAATTTGACACGGGAAGAGAAAATCGACTGCGAAACCTAGGGTTTTGATCGTGCAAGCAAGCCGAGGAAGAAGGAGACGCAGTTTTCAGATTTTGAGCTGTCGCGAATAGGTAGATCCTTTTAATGTTTTCAAACCTAGGGTTTCTTTCTCGAAATTAGGTTTTTGCTTGCTATGTCTTCATCAACTGGCAATGGGTGTACTGGACCATAAGATTAGGCTTCCTTCATCAATGTGGGGCTCCATTGATTATTGATTTTCATGATTTTGCATTAATATTGATTATTGTTTTTCTGCTTTCCCTTTCCATGGGTTTGTCTCCCAAAAACAGAACAAAACCTTTTAATAATATTGACTGTTTCTGTTTTGTGCTCTGTGTGGACCACAGAAACAGACAATATTATTAAAGAGAAATTGGGTATGTATAATGTGGTCCTGTGGTCCGCACAAAGCATATTATATGCAGATGGCTGGATTGAGATTATCAATAATCTATAATAGATTATACTTTTCCACATGCAAGCCCATCTCATACTTTATTCTGTTGTATTTTATATGTAGATGGCTGACTTGAGATTCAATTTTGAGATTCATCATGGTGGCCAGTATGTGTGGAACCCAGATTTGGTATATATAGGAGGTAGTACTTCTTTTATTGATAAGGTTGACCCAGATAGACTGAGTTATTTTGAAATACAGGATATGTGTTGTAGTTTGGGGGCAAATAGTACATGTAGATTTCTTTATCTTATTCCTGGAGGTAATTTGGAGCAAGGGTTAAGGCATATAAATGAAGATGATGATGTACTTTATATGTGTGAGATTCATGCTGCATGGCCTACAGATAAGATAACACTATATGTTGATGATAGTGAGGAGCCACTTGCAGTTGTTCAGGAAGTGGTAAATGATGATGATGTGCAGGAGATGCATGAGGGAGGTAGTGTGGATGCTGAAGGAGGTGGTGGAGAAGATCTTGATTGGTTGGAGGAAGGGTTTGAGGGGCCGGAATTTGATGATGATGTATGTGGAAATGTAGATGATAGGCCATTTACACATGGAGTTAGTGGCAGTGCAGCAGCCCCACATAGGCCCTCTGAGGGAGATAATGTCAATGCAGCCCCACATATACCCTCTAAGGGAGATAATGTAAATGCAGCCCCACATATGCCCTCTGAGGGAGATACTCCAGCTAACAATGACCCACCTCTTGAAGAGGGTGAATGGATTGACCCACCTCTTGAAGATGACTTGGATAGTCTAGTAGATTCTGATGATGATCAGCCAGCAACTGTTGCAAAAGAATCTGTGTTTAATGTCCAAACTGACATGAGAAGACCAGTGTTACAAAAAGGAATGAAGTTTCCAAACTCTAAGGTATTTAGGGAGGCATTGAGGGAATATGCTATAAAGAAGCCAGTAGATATCAAGTTCAAGCTGAATGAGAAGAAGAAGATATCAGTTTATTGCATAAATGAATGTGGATGGAGATGTTATGCATCTCAACTACCTGGGGAGTTGACATTCCAAATAAAAACATTCTATTCAGAGTGCACCTGCCCTAGATCCTTCAAACACAGCCAAGTGACTTCAAGTTATGTTGCAAAGAAGTTTATGCAGGAATTTGACAAAAATCCTAATTGGAAAGTGGCTGGTGTTCAACATCATGTGAAGCAAGCACTTGCAGTAAACATAAGTTACAGTCAAGTGTATAGGGCAAAAAGGAAAGCTACTGACTTGATCACTGGGAATGAACAGCTGCAATATGGGAAGCTTAGGGATTATGCAGAGATGATAAGATTGAATGATAAAGGAAGTAGGGTCATTTTGCAAACTGAAATGGAAAATGAAAATGCACAGCCCAAATTTAAGAGAATGTATATAAGGTATAATGCACAAAAAGTTGGTTTTTTGGCAGGCTGTAGACCAATCATTGGTTTAGATGGGTGCCACCTGAAAGGTAGATTTGGAGGGCAAATACTTGCTGCAACAACTAGAGATGCAAATGATAACATTTTCCCAGTTGCATTTGCTGTTGTTGAGCAAGAGAACAAAGATTCATGGGTATGGTTTTTGCAGCAGTTTTCAAATGACATTGGGAATCCAGAACAACTTAATCTAGTCTTTATCACTGATAGACAAAAGGTATGAACTACAATTGTACTTTAAATATTTAACCCACATATTTAAAGTTCAATAATGCATGCCTCAGTTCATTTCAACATGTTTAACTAACATATTTACTTGATATGTTTTGTCTCCAAATTAGGGCCTTATACCTGCACTTGAGATGCTGTTCCCAACTTGTGAGCATAGATATTGTGTGAAGCATATCTATGATAATTTTAAAGTGTATCATAAGGGCTTGGAGTTGAAGGATGCACTGTGGAGATGTGCTGGAGCCACAACAACCAGGGAGACTGCAACACCTCAAACTGCATCTCAGCCACCAAGTACTAGATCTCAGCCTGCATACAGAGGTTTTGGTCAAACTGCATCTCAACCTGCGCCAAACAATAGATCTGAGGCAGCAACTCAACCTCCAACTGCATCTAGGGCCACATGGTTCTCTTCATCCTCACAACCAAGTGCATCTGGTGGTGGTGGTGCTGCTGCTGCTGCTAGGGGATTTACAGGCAGAAATTTTGGTGTATCAAGGCAATCAAAGTTTCAACCAGTTGGTGGAAAGGGCAAGAAGGCTGCTGGCAAGGGCACAAAAAGCAGTAAATGAAGATGGAAGATGTTAAACTTTCAACCACTTTTTTTTGTTATAGTTCCCACACTTGATGTAAATTGTATTTAAATTGGTAAAGTGTCAAAAACAATATTGGCAATTTTGGTTGCCAATATATGTCTGCATGTGACATAGAGTCACAATGGCTGTCTTCACTTTGGGCATTTTATGACAGTTTTCAGGATTTTATTAATGTTAATGTTAATGTGCATTTTTTGTGGATTTGCTTGTCTTTGCTTTTGGTGGATTTGCTTATCTTGTGCTTTTAGTGGATTTACACAAGTGTATGTATTGACCCAGCAAAGAATGTGTATGTCATGACCATATGGATCCTTTTATGGGTAGGAAGTAAAAACATTAAATAAAACTACAGAACCTTTGCACAAAAATAATAAATAAACTACAGATAATTTTCACAAAAACAACACTTTATATTTCAAGAGATTGATACAATAATCAAGGACTTAATTCAATTTACCCAACCACATTTCAACATGCCCCCAAACATCATGGCAGATTAAGGGTCCTCACCCTTACATTGTTGTTCATTGAGGCAAAACACAACAACAACATTACAAAAATGAAAAAAAAACCATGACAAAACTAGTGCCAGCTTGTAGAATCTTTCACTCTCTCTAATCCTCTTCAGTTCCTCCCTAACTTCTACATAAAGCTCATGAGCTTCTCTTTCCCTCTCGTTAGATCTTTCTTCCATTTCTTTACTTCTCATTTCTCTCTGATTTGCAAGCTGCAGTTCATTCTCAAGCATACATATCCTTTCACGGACAAGTGGGGCAGTTTCACTCCAACAAGTTTCGTTATCCACCCACTGAAAGAAGCCACATTTGGGACCAATCTGATCATTACAATTACAACAGTTAATTTCACAGTTCACAATTAATCACAACTAATAATTCAATTCAATTCAAATGAAATACACCAATGAAATTGTTTCTTACATTAAATTGACTACAACCGAGGAATCTTCTTCCATAGCTACCAGATTTTCGACTTGTTCATACGGCACAATTCTCATGGGTACATAAATGGCCATCTAAGGCACGGTAGAAACCACTAGTTGTAGACCCATTGCCAGTTGATGAAGACATAGCAACCAAAACCCAATTTAGAAAAAGAAACCCTAGGTTTCAAAACATTAAAAGGATCTACCTATTCGCGACAGCTCAAAATCTGAAAACTGCGTCTCCTTCTTCCTCGGCTTGCTTGCACGATCAAAACCCTAGGTTTCGCAGTCGATTTTCTCTTCGCGTGTCAAATTCGTTGGATGCTATGTTCTTGGGTGTTCTTGAGTGTGAGAGTTTTTGATCGGATGGGTGTTATGTTTTTGTAATTTTTCGTGTTAGAGTAACGTCCGTTGTGGAGGTGGGTTACGGAGGAGTAACGGAGGGAAACACAGGTGGGTAAAGTGTTAAAAATCAAACCACGGGTAGGTAAATCGAATTAGATCCCATCACACCTCGCTCCTCGTTCCAATCCACAAATTCACCAATTGCAAACCCACACCCATTCGCAAGCCAACCCTGTAAAACCAATTGCAATCCCCTGCCACTGTCGGCAAAATTCATACCGAATCAAAACCCACCTTGGTGTCAGCATCTATAAGGTTTTCATGTGCCATATTAAGTGAAATAAAGCATAGAGAAATGGGTTTTTCAGCTTGGTTTACAAAATTTAGTGTATTTGTTTTTTGGATGGACAGTGCATTTTGGTTCATTTTTCCAATATATGCTTTAAAGACATGCAAACTATAGACTACCAACTTAGTTTCAAACAGAAGTTTGGGGTTTTCTTTTTGGTTTTTTTGCCATTTTCATTGAAATGAGTAATGGTAGACGTTTTTTCACTTCAAACCCATAATGTAATGAAAATGAGATCACGTACAACATATTGGATAATTCTTCATTTTCAAAGAAGCCATGAAAATATAGTACATGATTCTCATTATCATTAGGAGATTTTAGGATTTGATCAGTTTCAAAGCACAAAAGCAGTGATTATGAAAAAAAAGTCATACTCTGTTTCGGTCTTGCTTCGCCAATCCTTCCCGTTCATTGACTACTCATTTACATAGCATTCTTTTAACCATTGTCACGGAGAATAGTTGGTCACGAGAAAGACGAGTGCAATATGAAGAATGAACGAAACGAGGGAAGGAATGGTTGCCGAGAAAACTAAAAACCCTTTCCAAAATGGCTGCGCATGTTGCAAGGTGCTATCGGGGTGGTGTGGTCACATTTGGGACAGAAGGGCCTCTTGCAAAAAACATTTCCGCTCAGGACTTTTTACAGATAAAAATTCTCAATGAGGACTTAAATGCAAAATCCTCGAAAAAAAAAAAATATCTTAATAATTTATTAATTTACACTCAGCCAAAAAAATGGTTCAGCTCTGCTGTGGAAATGGCAGGCAAATGCATCCTGATGAAGCAAACCTTAGCAATCCCTACAAATCAAGACCTACATGGAACTTGGGGTGTTTATATAAAAACCGATAATATTAAGCTATGTTTCGGGCGCTCTTGTTTCTCTTAGTCTGCAAGCGAGGACTATGGCGAGCAAGTGAAGATTCCCAACTTACCCATTTGAGTTCATTGTTGTTACCAATCAAAATCGGTGAGTTCCTGCCTCACTTGCAGAGATAACTACATCAATATATATGTATTTATACATAATTATTTGAGCAATGTTTGGTTTACTCTGTAAAAGATTACTCCTAGTGCACCCAAGTAGAAGAAGGGCACCAATCCACCTGGGTTTTCTTCAATTCGATGATAAATCAATACATATTGTTAGGTCTTTCTCATCATCATTCAAGAACAGATCATCTGAAGCACAAGAAGATAAACACCAACAACAACGAAGAAGACAGTCTTTCGCGCTGTCTTACCTCACAAACTCATGTGGGTTGTCCTTAGAAAGTGCTAAGTCTACAGCAGAGAAGGTAAATCTTGAACTTAAAACACCAGATAATGCTGATTCTGTCCTCGCCCTACTCAGAAACCATGGATTCTCCAAAACCCACATTTCAAACCTTGTACGCATACGCCCAAAATTGCTGTTGGCCAATCCTGAAAAAACCCTATTGCCCAAATTCGAATTTTTCTATTCCATTGGCATTTCAAGCGCTGACCTTCCTATGATCATCTCTAAAAACCCTTCTATCTTAACGCGTAGCTTGGAGAAATGTCTCATCCCTACTTATAATTTCCTTAAGAGTGTAGTTCTTGATGAACGAGTGGGTGTTGCTTTCAGGCACTCCTTAAGGCATTGTCCACATGGTTTGGAAAACAAAATTGCCCCCAAAGTTGCTTCATTGAGAGAAGTTGGAGTCCCACAATCCCTTATCTCGTTCTTCATAACCTGTCATTTCAATGCAGCAATGCGAAGTAGTGAAAAGTTTACTGAAATTCTTGACAAGGTTATTAAATTGGGATTCAGCCCTTCCAAAATGACATTTATCGCAGCAGTCCAAGTGATTTCTCAAATGCCTAAATCAACTTGGAAACATAAAATGGAGGTTTATCGGAGGTGGGGTTGGTCGGAAGATGATGTTTGGATGGCATTCAAAGTGCATCCTATATGTATGAGGTTATCTGAGAAGAAAATAGTAAGCACAATGGATTACCTCGTGAACAAAATGGGTTGGCAGCCGGCAGCTATTGCCAGAGAGCCGATGGTTCTTTTTTTCAATTTGGAGAAGAGGATCATACCAAGGTGTTTGGTAATCAAAGTTCTAGTGTTGAAGGGCTTGAAAAAGAAAGATAGGAGTTTAGGTGGTTTTTTGAACATGGCTGAGAAGCATTTCCTGGATAAGTTTGTGACCAAATATCAGGAAGAGGTTCCTCAACTGTTGAATGTCTATGAGGGGAAAATGGGTCTTCTGGATCTAGGCTTTGGATCGGATGAAACAGTTGTAGCATTCTAACTTAATGATCGGATGAAAATGGGTCTTCTGGATCTAGGCTTTGGATCTAGGCTTTGCTAGTTCTCTATTTGATGGTTACTACCATTTCAGTACATTAGCTTCATTCTGTTTGCCAATGTGACAATAGAAATGGTTCAAACAACTTCTGCATTGGGAATAATTTTCATTGCTTTGTTCTGCTTTTTGCCCCTATATATGAATGGCTAAGGACTCCTCAAGTTTATGGAGATATTTTCAACGGTGCTATAACCGTGTATGTAAATTTGAAATTTAAAATTTTTGTCACAGAATGAATCCTGATTGTATGGTGTTTATCCAAGAAGAAGATAACAAATGAGATGGATGTCTTTGTCCAATGACGTCTGAATGCAACAGGAGAATGCAGCGTTATATGTGCTTAAGTTTTCATCTGGAGTGGTTCTTGCATGAATCTCATTATGATGGTTCTCTGTCCAATGACAAATCAAGTTTGATTTGTTAAACTTGGCACTGCTTATTAGACAAGACAGAAAAGTTGGTTGTATTTTCAATTTTGGGATTAAAGACTTAGTTAATATGCAGGACTCCTTGCACTAAGCCCCCTGCAGGTGCTTTGATGTAGAGTCACTTTCCACTTATAGGGTACACTGGGAATTAATTTTCTTTCACAAAAGATTTTGTGTTTTTCACCAATGCAAGCTTTGTTCAATTTTTGTTTCATCAATGAGAAAGGCCGACTTAATATAGATTTCTGACAGCATTGTTCGGGTGCTACTTTCAGTTTTTTTTAGTGGTAACTGGTAAGAACACTGCAGTAGCATTTAGCTACTTGTTTGATGGTAGATGTCAATTATAGCAAACTGATTTGATGGTGATTGCTATGATGCTGTATTGTATTTCCCTTGCAGGAGAAGCCCCCCATGTAGCTACACTAATTAATTTGCCTCATTGAGAGCATATGTTGTGAAATGACCTATTGTGAAGACTTTTTTTAATCATTTGTTGGTAATTCTGTTTTTTTCAGCTTTTCTTATTATAAATATTCAATGTTGGATTTGGATTTGGAAACTACATTGTTTCAAATGTAAGTGCTAATATATATTTTGCTCATTTCCCTTTAGAATTTTCATTTGACCTCCCTATATATGTAGAATATATTTCTAACCAAACATTCCTAGGACTTCTTTTCTTATGAAAATGTGAAACTGAGTTCGATAAATATGTTTTGGAGGTATCCTAATTGGAATTTGGGATTCAATCCCATGAGATTGGCATTTTTCCAAGCAATCCAATTATTTTTCATGATAAATAAAATGAAGGATGGTCTGATGATGATATTCGGTTGGCATTCAGAAAGCAGCCCATATGTATGAATTTATCTGTGAAGAAAATCACAACTTATGAATGAAATGGGTTGGCACTCTGCAGCTCTTTCTAGTTATCAGCTAGTTCTCAATCTCATTTTGTGGAAGATCATCTAGAGGTGTTCAATTTATAGCAAGTTATGTATAATCCACCAATGTCTTAATTTGGGTTTGAATTCCCATAAAGGCATATGTCTCATACTCTCATCGCGATTGTAGTGATCTTAAATTTGGATTTGAGCTTAAAATTCTATTTGTTTTAAGAGATGGGTTGATAATCACTTTTAGATGACTTGGGATGTTGGAATTGATGGCAAATTTTCAATTTCGAAGTGAAACTTTTGCCACAATCACTTTTAGTATAAAAATTTTGATTTTCGAAGACATGATTTGATCATAAATTTAAATAGATACGGAGTCTTTGAAGAAATAGTTTACTAAAAGTGATTTTAAGAAAAGTCAAGGTGAGTGGGCTTTCACGGAACAATAGATGAATAAAATTAATAAATTATATATACATAGAAGCAACATTCCTAATACAAACACATTCCTACTACAAAAACTGCACAATGCCACAATCCCCAAATATAGACAGGCGAGTGCTCATACGAAAGCCGACGACATTAGGGTTTTTTGTTGGGGTCCTCTCAAATCTCAATAGACAAGCGACGACTACGGAAAGCATGTGAAGATTCCCAATCAAAATCGGTGAGTTGCTTCCTCACTTGCAGATATATACCTCCATCGTCAATACATTATTACTTGAGCAATGTATGGTTTACTCTGTAAAAGATTGCTACTTGCGCGCCCAAGTAGGATTAGGGCTTCAAAAACCCTTCTGGGTTTTCTTCAATTTGATGATACATCAGTACATTTCATTAGGTCTTGTTCTTCATCATTCAACAAGAGATCATCTGAAGTAGAAAAAGATAAACAACAACAGTCTTTTGCAGTGTCTTACCTCATAAATTCATGTGGATTGTCCTTAGAAAGTGCTATCTCTACATCAGAGAAGGTGCATCTTCAAACCCCAGATAAAGCAGATTCTGTTCTCTCCCTGCTCAGAAACCATGGATATTCCAAAACCCACATTTCAAAAGTCATGCGCACCTGCCCAAGACTGCTGTTTGCCAATCCTGAAAAAACCCTGTTGCCCAAACTCGATTTTTTCTATTCCATAGGCGTTTCAAGCACCGACCTTCCAGAGATCTTATTAAGAAACCCATCTATCTTAACGCATAGCTTAGAGAAATCCCTCATCCCCGCTTATAATTTCCTTAACACTATGTTTGGATTGAGAGAGTTGGAGAGAAGAGAAGAGAAGAGGAGAGAAATTTTTTAAGTTTCTCTCGTTTGGATTGAGAGAGTTGGAGAGAAAGGGGAGAGAAAGAGGACCGTTTTTCGTTCTCTCCAAATCGGGGAGAATTGGAGAGAAGAGAAGAGAAAGGGAGTTTAAGAGGTGCGTTTTTACAATTTTGCCCATGCCAGTTTAAGAGGTGCTTTTATTTTGTTTTTATGTAAGTGAGGGCAATATTGTAATTTAACCTTAAAACCTTCTCTTCTCTTCTCTTATGAAGGCTATCCAAACAGGACGGAGAAAAAGTCATTTAATTTTCTCCCCTCTCTATCCAAACAAGGTGAAGAGAAAGTCATTTAACTTTCTCTTCTCTTCTCTTCTCTTAATGAGTTTATCTTCTCTTCTCTCCAACCCTCTCAATCCAAACATAGCCTAAGAGTGCAGTCCCTGATGAACGAGTGATTGTTACTTTCACGCGCTGCCTAAAGCGTTTTCCACGAGGTGCGGAAAAGAAAATTGCCCCCAAAGTTGCTTCCTTGAGAGATCTTGGAGTTCCAGAATCCCTTGTCTCGTTCTTCATAACCTGTTATCCCAGTGCAGCAATTGGAGGTAGTGAAATTTCTTATGAAAGTCTCAAGAAGGTTATTAAAATGGGATTCAACCCTTCCAAAACTACATTTATCCTAGCTGTCCAAGTGATTTGTCAAATGACTAAATCAACTTGGGAACGTAAAATGAAGGTTTATAGGAGGTGGGGTTGGTCTGAAGATGAGGTTTGGATGGCATTCAAAGCGCATCCCCAATGTATGAGGTTATCTGAGAAGAAAATAGTAAGCACAATGGATTACCTCGTGAACAAAATGGGTTGGCAGCCGGCAGCTATTGCCAGAGATCCAACGGTTCTTTTTTTCAATTTGGAGAAGAGGATCGTACCAAGGTGTTTGGTAATCAAAGTTCTAGTGTTGAAGGGCTTGATAAAGAAAGATAGGAGTTTAGGTGGTTTTTTTAACATAGCTGAGAAGCATTTCCTGGATAAGTTTGTGACCAAATATCAGGAAGAGGTTCCTCAACTGTTGAATGTCTATGAGGGGAAAATGGGTCTTCTGGATCTAGGCTTTGGATCGGATGAAACAGTTGTAGCATTCTAACTTAATGATTGAGTAATTGCTAGTTCTCTATTTGATGGTTACTACTATTTCAGTACATTAGCTTCATTCTGTTTGTCAATGTGACAATAGAAATGATTCAAACAACTTCTACATTGGGAATAATTTTCATTGCTTTGTTCTGCTTTTTGCCCCTATATATGAATGGCTAAGGACTCCTCAAGTTTATGGAGATATTTTCAACAGTGCTACAACCGTGTATGTAAATTTGAAATTTACAATTTTGGTCATAGAATGAATCCTGATTGTATGGTGTTTATCCAAGAAGAAGATAACAAATGAGATGGATGTCTTTGCAGACCATATGTGTTGGCAGTTTGCAGATATGGCCACTGTCTTGATTGTTCTCTTTCTAAGTTCGGAGAAGAGAAATCCTCAGATGTTCTGTTAACTGCTCCATATGCAGCCCCAGAGATGCACTTTTTGGATTGGTTCATAATCCAATACTGAAAGGATATACCTCAGCTGCTTTATTTGTATCAATGAAAGATGGGTCTCACACTCTAGCTTTTGGATCTACATTATTAACTAACAAAATTTGGTAATTGTTGATTTTCTGTTGATAATGGTCAATTTTCAGCGCTTTAGTAACAGATTTTTTGTTGCCTGACCCATAAGTAAGAAATCGCTTGATTTTTGCACTTCGCAGTTACTTTTCTTACTTTCAATTGCTGCTGCTGCTTCTTTTTTTTTAACTCTAAAGCAATAAAAATGTATTTCTCAAATGTCAACTTTTCGAAATCTTGAGCCTTTGTTTGGAACTTGGGAAACCCAAAGAAAAGGAGAATGAAGGGGCTTTATTGAAAGGAATCTATTTCTAAGTAATATTTGATTGTTTCCCTTTTCTTTCCCTCATTGTTTCCAATGTCCAAACAGAGCCTAAAGATATATGTGGTGGTAGTTTATTTCTCCCTCCCCCATCCCCTTTTAATTCGAAGACAGTGAATTACACAAAATCTCTAGAAATGTAGGGTTATAATTCCTACTTTTGGAATTTAAAATCGAACAGATTACCTCCTAACCGATCGCATGATATTATTTAGAAAATTAAGTAAAAATAAAACATGTTTGGTTATCGGTTTTTTATTTTCAAATGAATAATGCTAGATGGACCAAGACCAAAATTTTCAAACCAAATCAAGTGTTAGAATAATACAATCTTAATTTTTGTATATTTTAAAAATGCAAAAAAGTAAAGAAGATATCTTATAGGCACATCATTTTGTTTAAAAAAATAAAAAAACAATCTAAAAAATATGTTTGACTAACTTATTCTTTGAAGACTAGAATAATGTGAATACTGAAAATCAAAAATAAATAAATAAATAAAACTTTTATTATTTGTATTTTGAATTCCAAAAACAAAAAAGTTGCTTTTAAAATTTACAGGCAAACATAGCCATAATACCTCCTCAATGATATATATATTACGGAAAATGAATGGTAACTCAACTTTTTCTATTTATTAATAGCATGTTTTACAGCCACCGGTCAAGATAAGTAGTCCGTGTATTGTATGAATTAATGTCCGGCATAGAAAGCGTGAATTAGTCGGGTTCTAACAGTTTGGACACCTCATTTCATTCGGAAAAAAACACCCAAATGTGTCGTGCACATAATTTAGGAAGAATTTGTTTTATTTTATAATAAAATATGCTAATGAAAAAGTGGAAGTTGGATTGAGGGCGAGTCTAGAGGGAAAACGAGTGGGGTGCCGGCCTCTAAATCCCGAGACAAGGAATGGAAGAAAGCCATACCTCACTGCTCTGGTAAGCCAGCAAGCTCAACGCCTCCCACTCAGAGGGCAGGGACCAACACGCTTAGTGCCGTCGCCAGAAATCCGACAGTTCTTTTTTTAAATTTGGAGAAGAGGATCATACCGAGGTGTTCGGTAATCAAAGCTCTAGTGCTGAAGGGCTGGATAAAGAAAGATACGAGTTTACATACTTTTTTGAGCATATCTGAAATGCATTTCCTGGATAAGTTTGTAACCAAATATCAGGAAAGGGTTCATCAACTGTTGAATGTCTATGAAGGGAAAATGGTTCTTCTAGCACTGGGACAATCTGAGGAAATATGTGGAATGCAACAGGTGAATGCAGCGTTATAAGTGCTTAAGTTTGCATCTGGAGTGGTTCTTGCATGAATCTCAATATGATGGTTCTCTGTCCAATGACAATTCAAGTTTGATTTGTTAAACTTGGCACTGCTTATCAGACAAGATAGAAAAGTTGGTTATATTTTGGAATTAAAGACTTTGTGAATATGCAGGACTCCATGCTTTGATGGAGAGTCACTTTTCACTTATAGGGTACACTGAGAATCATTTGTTGGTAATTCTGTTTTTTCAATGTAAGTTTTATAACAGAGAATCGCTTTTGTTATGTTACAGTGATTGTGCGAGTATTGGTCACTCGAAACTAAAGCTAGGGACCCTGTTCTGAAGGGATCTGATCTACATGGGCTGAGCCAAGTTGCATTCAGAGGGGGCAGCTGCATCTCCTCAAAAAAAATTACTCTATAGCTGCTATTAGTGATTTTTAAAATACACATCAAACATTCTAAATGCTGCCCCCTCTCAAACACAAAATTATATATATATATATATATATTTCTAACCAAACATTCCTAAGACTTCTTTTCTTATGAAAATGTGAAATTGAGTTCGATAAATATGTTTTAGAGGTATCCTAATTAGAATTTGGGATTCCATCCCATTTTTCCAAGCAATCCAATTATTTTCCATGATAAATAAATTGAAGGATGGTCTGATGATAATATTTGGTAGGCATTCAGAAAGCAGCCCATATGTATGACAGTATGAATTTATCTGTGAAGAAAATCATGACTTATGAATGAAATGTAGGGGCTCTTTTGCAAAAAAGAAAAAACTACTTGTCTACTTGTAGGGTCTATTTGGTAAGTGCACTAAAATTATTATTTTAAAACATCATTTTTTTATTATGATCCAGAAATCAAAATGGATGGTTGGATGCTGAATGGTCTGTTTTTATGGATCGAAGTCTTTTTATTTAGCACTACCTCTAATTACAATCTTTCTTATATTGTATGAAAACACACCCATCTATCAGTCTTTGAACCCATCTAAAAAGCAGACTTGTATGACTCCTCTCGATCTCTTCCTCTCGATCTCTTCCAATCCTAGAGATGACTTTTCAATGATTCTAGATTGTTTTTTGGGCATTAATTGATTGTTGCTAGCTCTTGTGTGAGACCCTAGATTTGGGTGTTATATCTTGTTTCTATACATTTTCACTTGATCAGGAATAAAAACAGGAGGTCTAGAAATTAAATTGCGAATGGCGTAAGGAATGAACTAAAATTGAAACAAACTCTTATAGCTCATTTGATGGGGGACGTAAAAGCTTAATCTTCTTCGTAAAACATGAGATGAAATCATGGATTAATTAATTCCAAATGGGCACCTCAGAGAAGTCACAATTATTTGGCAAAGACAGAACACATCCAGTAATCAATATATTACAGAGAGGTCACAAATTATGAACAGATTCTTAGTTGACAAACAGCAACAAGATCATTCATTTCAATTCAGATCTTAATAGAAACGCCAAGGATCAGATCTCATTAATCTAATACATTAGGGGTCGAACTAGACCACTCACCAATCCCTCTTTAAGACTCTTCACATTTACTCGAGTCCCATGAGCAATCAGATACAGAGCAAGTTGCAAATCCCCTGCCTTGATAGCTTTTAGCAAGCATCATCCATAATTTCAAGCTGGGCTCTGTGATTAAGCAAGAGCTTTATGATCCAATTGAAACTAGGAATTTCCCTCGAACCACGGCTACATGATCGAAGAGCAGTTCAACCCTTCCAAATCAACCATATTCACATTCACAATTATAACCCATTCTTCTATCTATCCCTCGTCACATTCCCTGTTAAAACCAAAATCACAAAAAAAAAAAAAAAAAAAAGATTAAATTTAAAATTTTGCAAGAGAATGAAATTCCCTAGGAAAATGAAAATGGAAAAGAGTAGTTATTTGGATAGCTTGCCCCCCCTTAATGTAAAACACTGCAGATCGTTGAGAGGAGTCGTTGCCCTCGATGCCTACTGCTGCCATAATCTGTAAAAGAAATAACACAAGCATCAGTCAGCATACTGTGTATTGGTTCTGAAAAGCTAGGGGAAAAAAAAAACTTACCAATGATCACAAGAGCTGTGGCTATGTGGCCAAACTGGTCCCAAGATTCACCCATGGTTTTCTTCCTTTACTCTACAGGAAGTGAGGACCTCGTCAGTGAACCAAGTAAACAGTTTTTGGCATTAACAATTTCTTTATAGTCATAACGAACATAAAAATTATGTTTCCAATGCGGCATTCGAGATGGAAGAATGTATAGGATCTACCCCCGGATTTTCTGATCTGGAACATCAAAAGATAAAACTGATCCCACACTCTGGTAGTCGACACAATCAGGAACGTACCCTCACTCACATTAAATGAAAACATAAATTCACGATTTACAGGCAAACCCTGTTCTGTCAAATATTTTGAAAGAGAGAGAGAGCGACTTGGTTTGCAAAATTGTTCTCAAATAATTTGTGACAACCAGAAAAGATGAAGGATGGCGACCCTAAGAAGTCTGATCCAAGTGATATTCTTTCCAGTGGCGCACAATTCCTTGCGCCTCAGCCTAGTATAATATATCTAAAAATCTCACCAATCAGCGAATTGTCTGGTTGTCAGTTCTTGGATTCTCTTTTGAGGTCTCCACCCTCCAGAACTTGATTGGACAGTGCCTATTCGCTTACCAATTTCAGTGGATCATTTTTCTTACCATTTCGATCTTATTCTATTATTTATCTAACCCTACATACTCACTACACTATTCCATCAAAACCATTTAACACAAAACGTAGAAGCACCTGCGCCTCAGCCTAGTATAATATATCTAAAAATCTCACCAATCAGCAAATTGTCTGGTTGTGAGAGCATTTCAAGGAATTAATTTTACTCCAATTATATTATTATATTATAAAAACATCATCAATATGAAACAGAGAACTCACAAAATGTATAAATAGATTCTTAATTGGATTGATACACTGCAACAATGGAGATTATCCATTTCAGTTCAGGCTTATTCTTGTCCTCGACATAAAAGGAACAAGAAGATGAGGATGATATATTATAGATATAATCCAAGCTAAAAATTAAGGATCACGTCCATGAAACTCCTCATATCGATCTGTATGAGATCTGTGTAACATTGTTGACAAGATCAACTTTGGTTTCATGATTTACCAACAGCTTCATACTTTAGATTAGGTCCTTGAGAGTTGAGTCCTAGTCCATGGTTTCCATTCAAGCAGGAAAAATCATTCCAAATGGCGACACCATAATATATACATCTCAAAATACCAAACATAGGAGAAGAATTTTGAGAAATCAGCCAATGTTCTGCATGTATACATCATGAATGCAAAAAAACACAATAATCCAACGACTGGTTTTTCAAAACACCGACTGTGAACGTCACAATTTTTCACAGTATGTTTGTCTAGAAAATATGGTATTTTTTAATAGTGGCCTATGAATCAATGTGGTTTTGGTATACATGATGATACATATGCAGAACATCTAATCCAACGGTCTGTTTCTCAAAATACTTATCCTATGTTGCTTTTGCAAACCATGGGTAAGAACCATGTGTCACCAAAACTGAAAGTAAATGTATATATGGAGAGAGAGAGAGAGAGAGAGAGAGAGAGAGAGAGAGAGAACCTGATTAGCAGAGTAAGGGAATTGGTCAACAATAATGTATGTTAAGCAAATAATCCCCCTCACGTGCGATCCCCACTTGCACATGGAGTGATGGATTGATAAACAAAGGAGGTAATGAGACTTTCCAGGAATTACAACTTGAAAACCATGTTACAACACTACTTGACTCCAAAAGCTTTAGCTGTTAGGGAATAGGTCAACAATATATACCAAACTAACAATAACAAACAGACATACTGGTGCGATATTGGAGCATCAGTGAAGGATTGGGGTCATAATCCTTCAATTTTCAGTGTAAATCAAGTCAACCCCATACTTCTTCACAGGGGATGGAGGATTAACAACTTATACTGAGTACCAGTAAACTTCATCCCCATCTTCCATTAGAAAATGCCATTTTCATCTTACATTTATTTATTATTTTTAATGGAACACCATAATAGATACTTCCTTCTCAAAGTTCCTGTATTACAGGTTTCCATTAAACCTATATTTTGAAACCCTTTCATCACATTACAACAAATGGCACCAATCAGATGATAAAAATCCAGCCCCTCTTGAGGGGAGACTAATTTGCTGACTTTTTCAAACCTCCTCAAGCTAACAAGAGGCCAAGGGGCGTGATCTACATTCTTCACTTGTACAATTACAATAGTTATTAACACACTTGCGTTCTTACTAATATTTTTACCTCTTAAGAGAAAACCATAAATCTACAAAAATTAAACCTATATTTTACATTTCAATGAACTTACAAGAAGAAAATTAAATGGGCAAAGGGAACATTCATACACACAATTGTTTTCTTTTTACCTCATTCTAGCATTTGATCAAACAGCTGGTGTGCACCTACCCTATGCTCTTCCTTCTAACCTTACACGCCTGCAACCCCTGTGCATTCAATAGATTCACATAAATCAATAATCAAACAAACAAAAAAACTTACAAAGCTGCAAATACAAATCCCATTATATGATGCAACTACATAAATTATAACCATTAATAGCCAACATCAAGAAGAAGAGGAAGAAGTAGAGGAGGAGAATACCCTCTTTTTCACTTTAGTAGCTCTGCAAGAACTTCGTTTGAATGTAGGTAAGATCAAACTGATTACATTTTATACCAACTTTATAACTAACACGGAAAAAAAAAAAAAATTCTATACCTTTTGATGTTTTTGACCTTTCACTTCCAAAGCAGAAAAAAGATGTACTTTCATCAGAAAATAGTAACACCCCACACTTCTTCACCAAGAACAGAGGATTAATGATCGATACTGAGCACTCCACTTCATCCCCGGCTTCAATCTGAAGTTCGA
>JAESVK010000754.1:300885-310964 GCA_017140935.1 Hamamelis virginiana
GGGGTTGGTCTGAAGATGAGGTTTGGAAGGCATTCAAAGTGCATCCCCAATGTATGAGGTTATCTGAGAAGAAAATAGTAAGCACAATGGATTACCTCGTGAACAAAATGGGTTGGCAGCCGGCAGCTATTGCCAGAGAGCCGATGGCCCTTTGTTTCAATTTGGAGAAGAGGATCATACCAAGGTGTTTGGTAATCAAAGTTCTAGTGTTGAAGGGCTTGATAAAGAAAGATAGGAGGTTTGGTGGTTTTTTGAACATAGCTGAGAAGCATTTCCTGCATAAGTTTGTGACCAAATATCAGGAAGAGGTTCCTCAACTGTTGAATGTCTATGAGGGGAAAATGGGTCTTCTGGATCTAGGCTTTGGATCGGCTGAAATATGTGGGATGAAACAGTTGTAGCATTCTAACTTAATGATTCTGAGTAATTGCTAGTTCTCTATTTGATGGTTACTACTATTTCAGTACATTAGCTTCATTCTGTTTGTCAATGTGACAATAGAAATGATTCAAACGACTTCTGCATTGGGAATAATTTTCATTGCTTTGTTCTGCTTTTTGTATGGTGTTTATCCAAGAAGAAGATAACAAATGAGATGGATGTCTTTGCAGACCAGATGTGTTGGCAGTTTGCGGATATGGCCACTGTCTTGATTGTTCTCTTTCTAAGTTCGGAGAAGAGAGATCCTCGAATGTTCTGTTATTGAATATTTGGCCCTAACTGCTCCACTTGCAGCCCCAGAAATGCACTCCTGTATATGTGGTGGTAGTTTATCTTCCCCACCCCATCCCCTTTTAATTCGAAGACAACGAATTACACAAAATCTCTAGAAATGTAGGGTTATAATTCCTACTTTTGGAATATAAAATCGAAGAGATAACCTCCTAACCGATTGTTGGCTGCTATCATGTCCCCCTCGCTTGATATTATTTAGAAAATTATGTAAAAATACATGTTTGGTTATCGGTTTTATTTTCAAAAGAGTAATGCTTTCTAACCTATTCTTTGAAGGCTAGAATAATGTGAATACTGATAAATAAATAAAAAATCTTCTATTTTCTGTATTTTGAATTCCAAAAACAAAAAAAGTTATTTTTAAAAGTTACAGCCAAACATAGCCATAATACCTCCTCAATGATATATATATTACCAGCCACGGAATTTGTATTATTTTATAATAAAATATGCAAATGAAAAGGTGGCAGTTGGATTGAGGGCGAGTCAAGAGGGAAAACCAGTGGGGTACCGGCCTGTAAATCCCGAGACAAGGAAAGGAAGAAAGCCATACCTCACTGCTCTGGTAAGCCAGCGAGCTCGACGCCTCCCACTCAGAGAGCAGGGACCAACACGCTTAGTGCCGTCGCACTTACGTAACCCTCCTCCCAACATTGTACAGGCAAGCCGGTAAGGGCCCACACAAAATGCCCCACCAGTTCCGGGCTCAGACCCACCTGTGCCTTCATCCACCTTATTGCCCCCGCCTGGGTGACAAGCTCCCGCTACAAAGCCCGGCGGCCCAATATCTCAAAGTGTAACATATTAAGAGAGAAGATATTGTTTACGAATTCGATGTGGGATGGGGGAAATGATTTTTAATGTAACAAATTAAGATTGATCTTATGTCATCGCTTGTTATGGAAGTCTTGATTTTTCTTAAATTCACCCATTTTGAATGATGGTGGATTTGGAATCTTTCTATGGAATGTGTTTGACTCGTTCCAATAGCTATTATATAACAAGATAGGTTATACTGTCACTGTTTTTCACAAGATTTTCTTAAAATTCAATATGGGGGTTGTATTTTGAGAAACCTACCATTGGATTAAATACTCTTCTTATGAATTTCATGTTCGCAAAAAATTAAGTCGATTGGAGATTAGGAGTTACACCATCCATAAATGTGAGTTTAGGGATCAAATAGTTATTGGTGTCCGATCAACTTAATTTTTTGTATAGATAACATTCATAAGGAGAGTATTTAACCCAACGGTAGGTTTTCTACAAAACAATGTAAAGAATAATGTAAAAGAAATAGTGGCTATATCCGAGTAGAAATACAAAATAAAATTATTATGGAGAAAACAACCTTGAATATATGTTGAACTAATTTATTCTTTGAAAACTAGAATAATGTGAATAGCAAAAATAAAAAATACAAAAACAAATAGAAAAAATTTCTATTTTTTATATTTTGAGCTCTATAATAAAAAATTGTTATTAAAATTTACGGCCAAACGTAAATTTTATGGAAAATATAGTAGGATTATATTCATTTTAATTGAATTATATTCAATAGTTATAATCAAATCTTATTTATAAGTTTGATATATTTTTAATGATGATAGGAGGTTTCGGGTGAGCCTATTGAAAATCCTCATTGTGAATTAATTGTTTATTTGTTTGATATATTTGTAAGGAAAATTTCATTTGTCCTCCCTTTTTATTTCCCTCGTGCATCTGATCAACTTGGAACAGGTATTTCGAGAAATCGACCATTGGATTTGATATTCCACTTATACTTATCACGAATGTAAAAAATCACATTAATCGAATGGTCAGTTTTTGCAAATTTTTAAACAATTGTAAAATATAATGAAAAAATTATGAAAAACTGTCATAGTCTATTTTTTGAAAAACCAACTGTTGGATCAATGTGATTTTTTGCATTCTTAATATGTATAAGTGGAGCATCAAATCCAACGGTCGATTTTTCAAAATAATTTTTTTAAGTTGGTCAGATGGACGAAAAGGGAGGATAAAAATGGTGGACGAATAGAACTGTTGTATTTGTAATGATGATAGGAGATTTAGGGTGAGCATATTGAAAGCCCTCCTTGTGAATTGATTGTTGTAGGTTTTTGTTTATTTGTTTGATATATGTGTAATGATGACAGGAGATTCGGGATGAGCCTATTGAACATCCTTCTGTGAATTGATTATTGTATGTCTTCTTTATTAGTTTAATTATATTTTGTAATTATGATAGAAAGTTCGGGGTGAGCCTATTGAAAACCTTATTTCTGATTTGATTGTTATAGGTTTTGTAATGGTGAATCGGTGATAGGAGGTTCGGGGTAAGCCTATTGAAAATTCTATTTATGAATTGATTGTTGTAGGTTTTAGCTTATGAGAAATTAAGGTTATATTAGAACTAAAATTTTACAAGCAATTTTCCTCCTCTTTTTTTTTTTTTTTGTCAATATGTAGTATGGGCAATATTTCAGGAGCTCGCCTAAGGCATCCAAAATCTCATAGCTGGCCCTGATGAAGCCTATAGATGATTGCGAGATATATATTTTGAAAAATTGACTATTTGATTAGATACTATAATTATGCATAAATCACAATCATCTAACGATTGGTTCCTTGAAAATGCCACTAAAAAAAACTATGATAGTTTCAGCGGTGCGACCAAAGTTTTTCACAGCTATATTTTGAAATTCTAGCATTAGATCACCATGATTTTTGGCATGGAAGACATCTAAAATACAGTATCTAATTTAATGATCAGTTTTTCAGAATATTCATCCCACAATTATAAATTGGTTTCATGCTTATAATTTATAAAAAATCTGTATTTAAAAATTGCCAAAAAGAAAAAAATAAAATAAAGTGGAGGTAGGTCTGAGGGCGGGTCCACATGGAAACCAAGGGGGTACCGGTCTGTAAATCCCGAGATAAGGGACCGACTTCGTCCTACCTCACTGCTTTAATAAGCCAGCGAGCTTGATGCCTCATTGCCTCCCACTCCAGAGAGAAGGGACCGACTGACTTCGTCCTACCTAACTCACCGCTCTGATAAGCAAGCGAGCTTGATTCCTCACACTCCAGAGAGCAAGGACCGACTTCGTCCCTTCACAACATCCACCCAACGCCCCACCAGTCTCGGCTGAAGACCCAGCCCTATGACGCCTTCAACCACCTTAATGCCCCCGCCTGGGTCACAGGCTCATGCAACTGAACCCGGCGGCCAAGTTGCTGAAACTGTAACATATAAGAGAGTAGATATTGTTCAGATTTTCCGATGCGGGATGGAGGGAAAATGATTTTTATGTAAACTTTAATGTTGTTATATAAAATAACAACTACAATCATGCCCAAGATCACAACTATCATAATTTAATATAATTACATAATGCGGAAATTAAACGACATACCCGGATCCATAATATAATCTTCACGCGATCAAATCTTCAAATAAAACAGTCTTCGTTCTTGATGGAAAAAGGTTTTCTCTCTCTTAACCCTCTTTCACCTTCTGTCAGTTTCTTCAGATAATATGATGGGTAATCTGAATACCTATTTATGGGTAGAGAGAGGACCAGTTTCCCACTTCGATTAGAACTCCACTAGCCCATCATAGTAGGAGATATTAGGAAACCACTTCGTATTAACCAATCAGAAATAAGATAGAAGTGGTTAACATTATCCCATAAACCCACTATGTCACATGTGCTAATATTACGTGGGTCATTAATAAAGATTTAAATTTAAATTTAAATCTTACATTCTCCCACTTGGCCCATGTGATAACTTTATAGTAGAATTTAATGAGTCTAACATTAGGCGCGCAATAAACCACATCCAACCATACTTTAATTTGGTCATCATAATACCATAATTAAACAACCCACTAATGCGAGTCATGGCGGTTCCACGTCATTCATGCGACATAGTTCCTTCCATGCACCACAACACTAGCAAACTGTTTAATACAGTCTATAAACAAGAAGTACATTCAAAAGGTCCAACAATAATGTCTTTTATTTCAAAGACTATTCCTGTTAACATTTGTTCATTCTCATATATGTACGTACACAATTAATACAGGAATAATTAATCAGAAACACATTTAATAAGGTCTCAAAGTATCAAATAACATAATAACATAAAACAATCCATTACAATAATAAATGTTAGGGGTCATATCCAAGACCCATGCTATTAGCATGTTCCTTAAATGTCTTTGGAGCCAACCCCTTTGTCAATGGATCTGCAATCATTAGTTGTGTGCTTATGTGTTCTATTGATACTCGTTGTTTCTGAACTTCTTCCTTAACGGCAAAGTATTTCAATTCCATGTGTTTAGCACCTTTAGAATACCTGTCGTTCTTAGAGAAAAACACAGCTGCGGAGTTATCACAATAAATTCTCAGCGGCTTGGCAATGGAGTCAACAACCCCAAGTCCTGAGATGAAGTTCCGCAACCACAATCCATGAACAGTGGCCTCAAAGCATGCCACAAATTCAGCTTCCATAGTAGATGATGCAGTGATAGTTTGCTTTGCACTCTTCCATGATATTGCTCCTCCAGCTAATAGGAACAAATAACCGAAAGTAGACTTCCTACTATCAATGCATCCACCAAAATCTGAATATGAGTAGCCAATCACCTCTAGATTATCAGATCTCCTAAATGTGAGCATGTAATTCTTCGTACCTTGTAGGTACCTCATGACTTTCTTTGCAGCTTTCCAATGGTCCATTCCAGGATTGCTTTGGTATCTCCCTAACATACCAACAGCAAAACTGATATCCGGTCTAGTGCAGGTCTGTGCATACATTAAGCTTCCTACTGCAGATGCATAAGGAATCCCTTCCATTTGTTTTCGTTCCCATTCATTTTGCGGGCATTGCATAAGGCTAAACTTATCCCCTTTTTGAATAGGGGTATCGCCAGCAGAAGATTTTTCCATTCTGAATCTCTCTAGAACTCTTTCAATATATGCTTTCTGAGACAACCCTAACAGTCCACGTGATCGATCCCGGAATATTTCAATTCCTATCACGTAAGTTGCCTCACCCATATCTTTCATTTCAAAGTTCTTAGAAAGAAACTTCTTGGTTTCATGTAATAAACCAAGATCGCTACTAGCAAGCAAAATATCATCAACATACAAAATCAGAAATATAAACTTGCTCCCATTGACCTTTAGATAAATACAGTGATCAACAACATTTTCTTTAAATCCAAAGGAAATAATGATGTCATTGAACTTAAGATACCATTGTCGGGAAGCTTGTTTAAGTCCATATATTGACTTCTTAAGTTTGCAAGCTAAATGCTCATTTCCTTTAATGGAGAAACCTTCAGGTTGATCCATATAGATTTCTTCATCTAAACTCCCATTTAAAAAAGCAGTTTTCACATCCATTTGGTGTAGCTCCAAATCATAATGAGCTACTAATGCCATAATAATTCTAAGTGAGTCTTTCTTGGATACAGGAGAAAAAGTCTCTTTGTAATCAATGCCTCCTCTCTGAGTAAAACCTTTGGCCACTAGTCTAGCTTTATATCGTTCAATATTTCCCTTAGAGTCGCGTTTAGTCTTAAAGATCCATTTGCAACCTACTTTCTTGTATCCTTTGGGCAATTCAACGATTTCCCAGACTTCATTCTGGTCCATTGATTTCAACTCATTATTCATCGCATCAATCCATTTAGTAGAATTATTACTTTCTATGGCCTGTGAAAACGAAACCGGATCCTTACTTGATCCTATATCAAAGTCAGATTCTTGTAGGTAAACCACATAATCATCCGAAATAGCAGACCTCCTTTCCCTTTGAGATCTTCTTAATGCTACTTCTTGTGGTTCTCCTACTATTTGTTCATTGGCAACAATCTCATTATGGAGTGGTGGTTCATTAATTTGTTGTTCAATGTTGTTAGGGCGTTCAACAACTGGAGGAACAACAATTTCCCTTGAAGCTAGTGGTACTGGGATAGACACCCTAACTTCTTGAATTACCACGTTTCGTGGTTTATCACTCCCACTAATGTTACCATCTTCAATAAATCTGGCATTACCGGTTTCTACAATTCTCGTACTATGGTTAGGACAATAAAACCTATACCCTTTAGATTTTTCAGGGTAACCAATAAAGTAACCACTGATCGTTCTTAAGTCCAATTTCTTTTCATGCGGATTATAGATTCTAGCCTCTGCTGCACAACCCCAGACATGTAGATGTCTTAGGCTCGGTTTCCTTCCTGTCCACAGTTCAAAAGGAGTCTTTGGAACTGCCTTACTAGGAACCCGATTCAACAGATAAACAGCAGTCTTAAGGGCTTGCATCCATAATGATAAGGGCAAGGTAGAATTACTTAACATACTTCTAACCATATCCATTAGAGTACGATTACGCCTTTCAGCTACACCATTCTGCTGTGGCGTTCCTGGCATAGTGTACTGTGCACAAATGCCATGCTTTTCTAAGAGTTTAGCAAATGGGCCTGGGCATTGCCCAAATTCATTATATTTTCCATAATATTCACCACCTCTATCCGATCTAATGATTTTCACATTTCTTTCTAATTGTCTTTCAACGTCAGTAATGTACACCTCAAGGGCATCCACTGCTTGAGATTTTTCATGCAACAAGTAAATATAACCATAACGTGAAAAATCATCTATAAAGGTGATAAAATACCGTTCTCCACCAAAAGATGGTGTGTCAAAAGGCCCACAAATATCTGTATGGATAATCTCAAGAAGCTCATTACTTCTTGTGGCACCCTTCTTGGTGTGTTTGGTTTGTTTACCCTTAATACAATCCACACACACACACTGAGATCAGTAAAATCAAGGTTTGGGAGAACCCCGTCTTTTACTAGCCTCTCCAGCCTTTCTCTAGAAATATGTCCTAGCCTTTTATGCCACAAGTTGGAGGAATTTTTATTTATTAGGCTACGCTTAGTACCAACATTATGATGCAGGGTAAGAAGAGTTTCAGAAAAATAATCATCAAGCTTTAATTTGTACAAGCCATCACAAAGAATACCAGAACCAACAATAAAAGTATTCTTTAACAGACTAAAACTTTTATTCCCAAATTTAAAGGAGTAACCATCAATATCAAGTTTGGACAAAGAAACTAAATTTCTAGAAATAGAAGGAACATAAAGAGTCTGAAACAAATCTAAATAATGGCCAGTGTCCAAAAATAAACGATAAGTGCCAACGACTTCAACTGGAGCTTTAACCCGATTTCCCATGAATAAGAAGTGTTCATTTGGATTTATGGTTTGGGTCGTAAGGAATCCCTGCATCGTATTGGAAACATGAGTAGTAGCCCCAGAATCAATCCACCAAGTATTAGAAGGAACCTCAGTTAGGTTTGATTCGAAACAAACATAAATTAAATTTTTTCCTTTCTTTTCGAACCACTCCCTACGTTTTGGGCAGTCTTTCTGATAATGTCCCGACTTTTTGCAGAAGTGACACTTTTCATTGCCTTTTTCCTTCTTATAAGCTTGAGCATTCTGGTTGGGCTCATTTGCCTTGTAAGGACCACGCTTTATGTCCTTTTTGGGCTTCCTCCATTTCCTATCAGCTCCTTGACTTACGAGATGAGCTGAATGATGTCCAAGCTGCTTAAGTCTTGCCTCTTCTTGGATAACCATACTGGCCAATTCATTCACATTCCACTTATCCTTCATAGTGTTATAATTAATCTGAAATGACCCATATTGAGGAGGCAAGGAATTTAAAATAAATTGAACAAGAAAGAACTCATCCACACTCATCCCTAAGGTCTTTAATCGAGCAGCCAGATTTGACATTTCAATGACATGCTCATTCATGCCACGTGTACCATCAAATTTCATGGTGGTAAGCTTGGCCATAAGTGTCCCCGCAAGAGACTTGTCAGCAGTTCGGAAACGTTCTTCCACATTAGTAAGGAATTCTTTAGCATTTTCAGTTCAGGGAAGTGTAGACTTGATGTTGTTTGCTATGGTCATTCGCATAAACTTAATGCTTAGTCTGTTTGATTTTTCCCATGCTTTGTGAAAAGCCTTTTCTTCCGCACTGCTTGTATCAGTGATAGCAGCCGGTTTCTCAGATTCAAGAGCTACATCAAGGTCCAGTACACCAAGGTGAAACTGAACCTGTTCTTTCCAATCTGAGAAATTCATTCCATTTAAAATTGGAACAGACGAAGCATGCGAATGCAATGAAACTGGAACAGATACTGCAATAAATAATTTATGCTCACTACATTAGTGCAAAAAATTATAAAACATAGATAATAATAATTAACCAAACATAAAACACACATTATAACAATAATAAATAGTATTACCGTGATCTACCTTTGGGTTAATCTTATGGTAAACTATTAAACAATTATGGTAATTCCCTTTTACCAATAGGACTAATTGATAAAATATTTATAGTTAAGTAGGTCCGTTACCTTTGGGAATTAGGTCCAATTCAACTATGAATATTCACCAATTATCCTATCCCAATTCAATAATTACTTGAAAATAGTGCACCTTTGGGTCAACTTAATATTCTCATAATTAAAGATTGCGATTTGCAAAGTCATTATTAATTTAATATTGGGAATGGATATTAAATTTCAATAATTTAATTTGGTATTTACGTGTCATTCCAGTTAGGCCACTTTGGTGGCTACCAAACCGTGTCATAATATAAATTCCAAATTAAAATAATGACTTTACACAATCATTAGATCAAATTAACAGTAATATGTTCAAGGTAGCAACTTAATTAGAACACGTTAAATATAAATTCCAAATTAAAATAATGACTTTACACAATCATTAGATCAAATTAACAGTAATATGTTCAAGGTAGCAACTTAATTAGAACACGTTAAATATAAATTCCAAATTAAAATAATGACTTTACACAATCATTAGATCAAATTAACAGTAATATGTTCAAGGTAGCAACTTAATTAGAACACGTTAAATATAAATTCCAAATTAAAATAATGACTTTACACAATCATTAGATCAAATTAACAGTAATATGTTCAAGGTAGCAACTTAATTAGAACACGTTAAATATAAATTCCAAATTAAAATAATGACTTTACACAATCATTAGATCAAATTAACAGTAATATGTTCAAGGTAGCAACTTAATTAGAACACGTTAAATATAAATATCTTCAATTACATGCATATGTACATACCATCATATATATATATATATATATATATATATATATATATAAAATACACAACGGTCCTTCCTGTTAGTGTATATATATACACACACAATACACTAACATTATCATTCAGTGCATATACCAAATCCATATAT
>JAESVK010000755.1:0-32159 GCA_017140935.1 Hamamelis virginiana
TGTGCATAAAATTAGTTTGATCAGATGAGCTTTAACTTTTAATTTTTGAAAAAAGAAAGAAAGAAAAAAATAACGCTTTTAATGTAGACGTACAGGATGGTGGATATATCTAATCCTTCTTGTTTTTTATTTTCAAAAGCAAATATATATATATATATATATATATATATATATATATATATATATATATATATATATATATAATTTTTAATTATATAAAGTATTGATAATTACTTTTAAAATTTGAGATAATTTTAACATAATGATTTGTTTGGATAAGCTTGATCCCTGATAAGGGTTTGTTTAGATAAGCTTGATCTTTGATCAAAAATCAAAGGGTAAGATTTTATTTTATTTTATTTATTTATTTATTTATTTTAAGTTTTTAGTAGTGTAATAGCAAAACCTTTTAAACGATTTATTTGTACACCTTTTAATTATATGAATGCAATAAAAAAGCTCCCCCCATTGTGGACTTTCAGAGAACTCCCAAATATATTCTTCCCAGAAATTTTAGACTAATTGTACATGAGAAATTATTCAACGGAAATTATTCAATCACTTGCTACATGGTGAAGATTTCTATTGAATGATTGATACGGAAACATGTCCACCATTAAAAATTGGATCATATTATATGTGTCGACCATTTAGTAGAATTGTTCGTTACGCAGCACGTGAACAACTTTTACTAAATATTTTTTTTGAATATGTACATTACCTTTCAGGAGCCTGTAGCACCTAACAATATCAATGGGTTAAATCTGTCACATCACACATATCCTGTTGGGAAAATACAATTTGTCATGCCACTTAATTTGATGTATAAGGCATTCAATTGATACTAGATTGATAAGAACTTTAGGAGTTAGATATGGTATTATCATAGCATCAAGTCACTTGATTTGACAGATTAACTATCACGTCAAATTGAAGGAAAAAAAATACTCGTAGAAGTCAGAGCTGATTGATACTAGCAGTCATGTGAAGCCATATGATAAAGACCCTGGATGAAATTACTTTTTGACAAACAAAAATTGGTTTAATTGAGCTAATTAGATTCATTAGCTATTTTTGTTGAAATTTCATGCGCATTCAACTTTTTAGCCTTAATGCATGCCTCATCCTTGCAAGTGTTTTTCTTTGTAACATTTTCATTTGTTCTATGTAATATGTTTTTTCAGGAACATGACAATGGCAGCTACAATACAAACAGTAACAATATGACAACCTTCCAAATTGAATTGGACATGCAAGAACTGGTGCATTTGGTGCTCCAAAATTCCCCGGATGACCTTGATGCCGATATGAAGCAGACTTTTATTACAGTGGCAAAAAGTTTCTACTACACGGCCTACTTTAATCCCGTGACAATCAGTTCCCATATTGCCAAAGTACTCTTTGAGAGAGTAGAATATTGATCCATGCATATGTAAAATTAATGTGAATTATATTTTTCCGGTGTTAGCTATGGTCCGTCGTTATTCCATGTGACGGGGGAAATTAAGTACACCGGCCCATCATATGAAATATAGCGCATGAGGAGTAATTTGTGTCTTGAAAACATATGGATGCCTTAGCTGTCATATATATATATATATATATTATGAAGATATATATGGACATAATTTATATATAGGATATAACGAAAAATGTTCTAGTGAGCATTTGCTGACTTTAAGCTAAAGTAAGCAAAAAACACAAACCCTTGGATTGAAATCTTGAGATGAATCATCCATTAAGTGAATGAGAATCCAAGGGCTTGTGTTCTTTGCTGACTTTAGTTAAAATCAGCATTTGCTGACTAGAACACTTCTAAGGATATAACATCATTAAACACAAGGGAGATAAGTGAAGGAAGAAAGTGGTGAAATTTAGTCAGGACTTCTGAACTCCTTCAAGGAAATTAATGAAATTAGTTGGATTTGAATTAATACTTAACGAATGTTACGAAGCACAAAATACCAAGTGATTATTTCAAAAAGATAAAAATTTAGTCAGCTGAAAATAAATTTAGTTCACTTGACTTTACTATTGTTTGGTAAGTCCTTTTTTTTTTTTTTAAGTTTTTTTTTTTTATTTTATATTGAAAATTGTACACTTGTTTTTTTCTCCAAATTATGTGTTAATTAATTTATTTAAAATTAAATACCATTAAGCGAGTAAACACAACTTAATCCACTATTAAAATTTCCAAATTGGAGGCCCCAATGCAAGTATTATTCCTATTAAACCAGTCCTTAAAAAAAATTGCATTACAAATAATTAAAGATAGTAGCTAGCTAAATGTCCTAAATCCTAACTAAGTAACCATTTGCAAGACAAAAATTAATGCCAAATACCTTCTGTTGAAAGATTTGTCCCACATCGGTTTCTCAGACCACTCAAGCTTGGTTAATAAGTTCTAAAAACCTTCTACTTGGTAACTTAAGTTATTGAGTTGGATCCTGGTTTCTTACATGGTATCAGAGCTAGGTCTTGGGTGGGCTCATGTTTTCCATTCCCTTCACTCCCATATCACTGCCCGGGGCCCTCTTCACCGCGAACCCATGGATCACCAATTTTCAAGTTTGGGTTCGTCTACCCGCATACAACCCGGACTGTATACGGTATCTATCCTATATCTCAATGCTCGGGGGGCCTCTTTATCCAGAAAGTCATAGGCCTACCAAATCTCTGGCTCAAAGTTTCATCGCCCGCATATATCAGGGCTGTACACGGGGGAGAGTGTTGAAAGATTTGTCCCACATCGGTTTCTCACACCACCCAAGCTTGGTTAATAAGTTCTATAAACCCTCCACTTGGTAACTTAAGTTATTGAATTGAATCCTGGTTTCTAACACCTTCAGAGAACCAAGATTTTCTATGTCCTTAAAACCAAGATCATTGGGTATTAATAGATCGAATAAACAAAATAGAACAGTACTTACCACTTTTTTTTGTCCAAAAAGACAAATCTCCATGAAGATAGATGGAGAGAGCTAGGTGTTTGTGCAAATTTAGTTAGTGGACATATATGGGATGTCGCATTAACTTGTTTTGAGAAAAAGTTTGTACCGGCCTGTTTTGAACTCAAGAGGAGATGGTTTCTTTCTTCATGTACTAATTTGAAAATTAAATGGCAGACAGGTTAATTCATGGAGGAAATTAAAGCTAGAGATAACAAATTAACTGTTGCTTCTCTCTTGATAATGGAAGTAGTCACTCAACAAATCCCACATCTAGAGATTTGGTATCCATTTGACAAAGACAAAAGAAGAAGAAGATATATAGGAGGAAATCCAAGCTAGATAGCTACTTCCTAATTAAGTATGCAACTTTACCCACTTATCTTCCTTTAGTAAGCACCCTAAAAGTAGGTTCGTACAAAAAAAAATTACCCTTATCATGAATTGATGAGCACCTACGTACCATCATCATATGGGCAATAAAGAGGCAGATTCTCCAATTTCATTTCAAGAATGATGAATACAAATGAGCTAGCTAGTGTAGTGAGCAGAAGAGGTCTCGAAATTAAACAAAGTATCTCAGGTAAAATTGTGTACCTCGGGTAAAATTGTGTATGGTAACTTGCGCAGGACTCATTAGATTAAACATCATTTTCATGTATGTCTTGAATGTCAAAAATTAGAGTAATTCACCAATGAGTACGTTTTTGAAAAATGTCATTATAAAAAAGTGACTTTTCACAAAATTTTCAGAGTTAATTATTTTAGTATCACTTTGATTTTTAGTATGCATGACATATATAAGAAGGGTATATAATCCAACGGTTGGTTTTTTAAAATCTATTTCAAAATTGGTCTTATACAAATGACTAATCTATTTTTAAAATGGGTCTCTTAAAATAATCCATACGTAGAGCATCTCCAATGCATTTATGCCATAGTAATGTGCCAAAATCAAAATTTGACATTCCAAATGGTATAAATGCCAAATTTTTGCACATTTATGCTTCAATGCATTAATGCTATATTTTGGTATTATTCAAAAAAAATTCCTCCACACCAATTATATAAAGAAAAGAGATTTGACCACACGAGTGCTTAGGCTGTAAATTATATTTGTAGAGAAATGGAACAAGAAATCCTTTTCGTCCATGCCCCATACTAATAAATGTGACGGAATGAGACATGAATAGAATTTATAAATAACATTGGGATGAAAATGAAAATTTGAGAAAGATACAGATATGATTAATTTCGGGACCAGAATGAGATTTTATATTTCTCAACAGAACTGAATCAGAATTGGCTCTCTCGTCTTAAACCGAGTAGAGATCTTCTGTCTCACTTGTATGTACTATTTTTCTATTTCCTTTCACAAAAGTTTACTTTGAAAATTCAACTTTTTAATAAATATACATATTTAAATTTTCAAGGTGAACTTTTATGAGAATGGATAAGAAAATAGTACATAAAAATAGAACATAACATCTCCACTCTCTTAAACCTGCCAGTTATCATCTCTACTAGCATGCATTTTTTGCTTTTTCATTTCCATTTGAATTCTTCCTCGTCTCTCTGTCTCACTTGTCATCCCCAAGAGAGCTGGTTTCCACTCCCACTCCCACTCTCAAGTGCTTTTGTGCATGCCCTTTTCATGATTTCAGTTGCCCTCAGTTGACCATGCAGTAACTAATAATGCCAGCCACTCTCTCTCTCTCTCTCTCTCCAACTTTTCATCGTGTGTGGGTGTAGTAGGCCTGCCTTTGATTGGATCCTCTGTTCGATGTGGATACATACAACAACGTGATGTCGGCCATATGAAAGTGCACAGCTGACAATTATCCAACTTAAATTCATCTTGGATGAAATATTTTCACTTTTCAAGTGGTCCTTTGATCATTCTTAATTCAGCTCCTTTTGAAAGGCTAGAACTTTAATTTTTCTCATGCTAACTTAAATCTTGCGATATGAGCATAGAAAGATAATTAATAGCATTTTTAATGGGATGCTATGTGAAATGTCATTGTTAAAATTTAGCAAATTTTTTTTTTTTTAGTCACATTGTATACATCAGTAAAGTTAGTTGTTAGTCAATTAGTAAGGTAGGGGACACCACAACGCGGAAATTGTGGGGTAAATGAGGATACAATTCTATCATTTCAAACCACCAAAAATTCACCAATAGATGAGAATCGAACCCATGACATGACCTCTTAGATGAGAGTTATGGGCCATAACCATTAACCCTATCCCAAATTCAAACAGGCTTTCTAAAATTTTTCTAAAACCACCTTAATCCTATTTATGCAAATTCCAAATTCATTCTAATGAAAACAAAATAGATGAATAATTATTTTAATCCCCTTCATTGCCATCCCAACATTGTGATCAAAATCTTTACAAACGCAAATGGCTGTCTCAGGAATTTTATTTTATTTTATTTTATTTTTGCTTTTTAAATTTCTGGACAGAACCCATTTTGGTAATGCTTAGAAGTTAGAACATCTCCAACAAGCTTCCATTTGAAATTACTATTGCCAAATTTGGAAATCATGACCAAAAAAAGGTATCCTTGGGGTGTCATCCATGGCTCTCAAATTTGATAATTGCATCAATGACTTTTATATTTGAAAATAAAAAATAAAAAAATATGGCTATGGTCATCTCCTTTTAAATAATCCACTACATATTTTCCTCTAATTTAAAGTTCATTGAAGCACGACATATATGTTTTATTTATTTATTTATTTATTTATTGGAAATCAAGGTTAATTTATTAAAAATTAAGAAGAGACATACAGACCGCCAACACCCAAACCAAAACAAACCTAGGCCTATAACCCACCTATTGAAAGCTGAGGCCAATCTAACTAAAGGCTACAAAATACAAAACAGAGCAAAACCCAGGAGTATGCATAACAAAGAGCAAGCAGAACATCCAACCATTGGAGCACAATGTTACCAAATATGAAAGCTTTCTATCAAAGTTGCAAAACATAAAAAATACTTTCATTTTATTACTGTAGCACTCTCAAATACGAAAAATTATTTTCACTTTGGCACTATGTGACTCTCAAATACGAAAATGACTTTCACTTTGGCACTATATCACTCTCAAATACGAAAATTGAACGCCTGAATAAGAGAGATGCTAAACTGGCATAGATGCAAATGGTGGGTCCAGCTAGCGATTGTAAGGTAAAAGCAATAGAGTATATATGGTGAACTAGATCATTACCCTGTACAAACCTAGGCCTATACTGTCAAATGTCTTGAAAATAAATCTACTTTGTCAGAAGAGAGAAAATAACATTTGGCTTGCCTACTTAGCTTGCACAAACTAAAATTCTCAACGTAGAACAAAAGAAATGAAGGATGGGTTATTGGTGTGAAAGTGTGGAACCCATATCTCTACTGACATGGAGATAAAAAGGCACCGGCCTTTTTTTTGTAGCCATTCTTTTAGTTTTAGGTTTTTTGTCAACTCTTTAATTTGTAGGCATTCTAAGCTTCAACAAAAAGTAGATGAAAAATACGAAAAAGGTTTGGGTTTGTTGGGTATTGTTAAACATATTGTTTTGGTACTATATCAATATATGTATAGGGTAATGATCCAGTCAACTAATTGTCACGGGAGGGTTCTAGAAGCGGCGAATGGCTAAAATCATGGAGGCTTTACCTTGGAAAGATCTAGAACTCTCTGGAATTCTCTACATGGTTCTACACTACCCTAGGCTAGGGAACATTAGATAAGCCTAGAGGGTTCTAGAACTCTCTTGTAAATACTTGTATATTCTTGTATCTAGAATGTTCCACTTAAGGAGGTAGAGTAGGAACCTAGAAACTCCCATTTGAGGAGGTGATTATATGTATCTAGATCATTCTTTAGGTGCCTATAAATAGGAGATGCCCCATTTGGCAAAGGCACTAAGCAACTCACTTGTATACTCACTTGTTGTAATACAAAGCTTCCTTTATTCACTCAAACTCTTGCTAACTCTCTTTGCTAGCTTGTGTGCTTGCACACTTGGTGGGTTTTAGGCTTGCTTAAGGGTTCACAAGGGTGGTGTGAAGCTTAGGCGCCGCACGGTTGGCTTAGTGAAAGACTAGGGCCATGACAGTTGGTATCAGAGCCTTAGTTACTTGGGTAGTGTAACCTCATACACGTGGTTGGGCAACATAGCAAGGAGAAGATGGCAGAATCTAACGTCACTCTTGACGTTGGAAGGGAGGAAACTCGCGCCTCACGCAAGGTCGATAGGGATAAGTCGAAGGATACCTCATCATCACTAGAGGCACGGCTGGAACGTATGGAAAGGGCCATGGCTGACATTGCGGGTTAGCTCGAGGAGGAGGTCCCTAGCAATGAGGCCGTTGACGATGCACTGGGTGAGCTTAAGGGCGAGATGCAGGGCACCTTGAACTCAGTGATGAATGAATTTCGACGGGAGGTCCAAGGCCAACTTGACAAGATGTTTGCAAAGATGGCATCATTTCGTGAAGAAATGAAGGAGATGAAGGGTAACTGGGCTTTATGCAAAAGTGCTGTGGTGAGTGGGGCTCATAGCGCTCGTGAGGCACCCAAGGTAGATACTCCTAAGCCAAAGGCATTTAATTGCAAAATGGATGCAAAGGAACTGGACACTTTCTTATGGAACGTGGAGCGCTACCTTCGATACTTGATGGTCGAGGACAATGCTTCCAAGATATCGACGGCTTCTATGTTCCTCACCGACAATGCTCTCTTGTGGTGGCGTAGGCGCAGCGGCGAAATCGAAAAAGGTACGTTCACCCTTGAGACTTGGGAAGATTTTAAGAAAGATCTTAAGTTGCACTTCTACCCTGAGAATGCCCTATTTGATGCTATGGAAAGATTAAGGTGGCTAAAACAAAATGATACTATCCCCGGGAGTATGTCACTGAATATACTAACTTGCACTTTGAAATCCCGGATATATCCGAGAGAGACAAGCTCTTCTACTTTATGAGTGGCCTCCAAAACTGGGCAAGGCAAGACAAGAACTGCAACGCTGCGGAGTGCGGGACTTGTCCTCTGCCATAACAGCGGTAGAGTCACTTATAGAGTTTAAGAAGAGTGAAACAAAGCCACAAGGGCAGAATAACAACTTTAGTAAAGGTGGGCGAGACAAGGATGCCAAGGGAAAGTCCGACTCAAAGAAATAATACTTTGGGAAGGACAAGGCGGTTGACAAGGGAAAGGAGCCAGTCAAGCCCCAAAAGACTTGCTACTTAATTTTGTGATGGCCCCCATTTTATGAGGGATTGTCCTAAGAGGAAGGCCCTCAATGCTATGGCTTCTCACCAAGAAGAGGTAGGAGAAGAGGGAGAGGAGACGAGGATGAGTTCTCTTAGACTCCTTAATGCGGTGAAGGCAAAGGTGGATAAAACCAAGGGCCCAACTAAGGGACTCATGTTCGTAGATGCCTTGGTAGGAGGCAAAACATCTCGGGCCTTGGTAGATACAGGCGGTACTCACAACTTTGTTACTAGTGGGGAAGCCAAGAGACTTGGTCTTAAAGTCTCTAAGGAAGGCGGATGGCTTAAGGCAGTAAATTCTGCTACCAAGCCAATCGATGGAGTAGCACATGGGGTACGCCTAAGCATCGGCGAGTGGAGTGGAATGGTAGATTTCTCTATCATTCCTATGGATGACTATCCTATAGTGCTAGGCATGGACTTCATGGATAAGGTGAAGGCCTTCCCAATGACTTCATCTAACACCATGTGCATCATGGAGGCGGACACACCTTGTATGGTACAGGTAACTAGGCAGGCCAAGATTGAGTCCAAGGCCCTGTCAGCCATGCAACTCTCTAAGGGCTTGAAGAAATGAGATATTAATTACCTGGCGGCTATAAAAGAGGACGGACCAACTCCTACTCTTGCAGCAGAAGTGCCCAAGGAGATCGAGGCAGTTTTGACGAAGTACAAAGGCGTGAAGCCTAAGGAGCTGCCTTAGAGTCTACCGCCTAGGAGGGAGGTGGATCATCAGATTGAGCTGGAACCGAGTGCAAAACCCCCTGCCAAAGTGCCCTACCATATGGCACCACCGGAGTTAGAAGAGTTGAAAAAGCAATTGAAGGATTTACTTGATGCAGGCTTTATTCGACAGTCCAAAGCGCCATATGGAGCACCAGTGCTATTCCAAAAGAAGCATGATGGGTCACTACGGTTGTGCATAGACTATCAGGCACTAAACAAGGTTACAGTGAAAAACAAATACCCCATCCCACTTATAGCAGATTTGTTCGATCAACTTGGAGGAGCAAGGTACTTCACCAAGCTTGACCTTCGCTCAGGGTATTACCAAGTGCGGATAGCAGGAGGAGATGAGCCCAAAACTACTTGTGTGATGAGGTATGGATCTTATGAATTCCTAGTTATGCCTTTTAGTCTCACTAATGCTCCTGCTACATTTTGTACCTTGATGAACAAAATCTTCCATCCCTACTTAGACAAATTTGTAGTAGTCTACTTGGATGACATTGTTATCTATAGCAAGACTATGGAAGAACATGTGCAACACCTAAGGAAGGTCTTCCAAGTACTACGGGAGAATGAGTTGTATGTGAAGAAGGAAAAATGTTCCTTCGCACAAGAGGAAGTTTGCTTCTTGGGACATAGAATTAAGGATGGGAGACTTATGATGGATGGGGCAAAGGTGAAGGCTATACAGGAATGGTGTCCTCCTACAAAGGTCTCAGAGTTTAGATTATTCTTGGGGCTCGTCAATTACTATCGGCGCTTCATACAAGGTTACTCGGCTAAGGTCGTGCCTTTAACAGATTTGCTAAAGAATGGGAAGTCATGGGAGTGGACCACCCGATGCCAAAATACCTTCAAGGAACTAAAGGAGGCAATCATGGAGGAACCAGTGCTAAGTTTGCTTGATGTAGGCAAACCGTTCGAGCTACACACAGATGCATCAGACTTCGCCATTGGGGGAGTTCTCATGCAGGAGGGGCAACCTATAGCCTATGAGAGCCGAAAGCTCAATGACACAGAGCGACGCTATGCGGTGCAAGAGAAGGAGACGATTGCTCATACATTGCCTACGGGTTTGGAGGCACTACCTGCTAGGAGGAAGATTCGTGGTGAAGACTGACAACGTTGCCACTAGCTACTTCCAGTCCCAAAAGAAGCTAAGTCCTAAACAAGCACGGTGGCAAGACTTCCTAGTTGAATTCGATTATATGTTGGAATATAAACCTGGCAAGGCAAAGTTGGTGGCTGATTCATAGAGTCAAAAAGCGGAATTTGCAGCCATGACTCGACCCCAAAGCCCTCTTCTAGATCGGGGTCAAAGAGGGACTACAACATGATCCACTAGCCAAGAACATCATAGGGCTGCTCAAGGAGGGAAAGACACGTCGATTTTGGCTAGAATGAGACCTAATCTACACTATGGGGAACCGGATCTATGTGCCTAAATGGGGAAACTTGAGGAAAGAAATTATGAAGGAGTGTCATGACTCAAAATGGGCTGGACATCCGGGGACCCATAAAACCTTGGCCTTGGTAAGTGACACTTATTATTGGCCACAATTGCGGGACGATGTAGAAGCCTATGTGAAGACTTGTCTTGTATGCCAACAAGACAAGATGGAACAAAGACAACCTAGAAGACTGTTGGAGCCACTGCCTATACCAGAGAGACCATGGGAGAGTATTTCCATGGACTTCATTATGTCCTTGCCTAAGTCTGAAGGCAACGGGTCGATCCTAGTGGTGGTGGACAGGTTCACTAAATATGCTACTTTCATTCCAGCCCCTAAGGATTGTACGGCAGAAGAGACAGCACAACTATTGTTTAAACATGTCGTGAAGTATTGGGGAGTTCCACGCTCAATAATAAGCGATAGAGATCCGCGGTTCACAAGAAAATTTTGGATGGAGCTCTTCAAGTTGTTGGGTTCAGAATTGAAGTTCTCCACAAGCTTTCACCCGCAGACGGATGGGCTAACGGAAATAGTGAATGCCTTACTGGAAACTTATTTGAGGCACTATGTGGGGGCAAATCAGAAGGATTGGGCTAAGTTGCTGGATATTGCCCAGTTTTCCTATAACCTGCAGCAATAAGAGTCGACGGGACATAGCCCCTTTGAGTTGGCTACAAGACAGCAACCCTTGACGCCGATTACTATCGCAACTGGCTACACAGGGAGCAGCCCAGCAGCATATAAGGTGGCTAAGACTTGGTAGGAACAACGCGAGTTGGCCCGAGCTTACCTAGAGAAAGCGGCAAAAAGAATGAAGAAGTGGGCCGACAAGAAGAGGAGACCATTGGAGTTCCAACCAGGTGATCTTGTCCTACTTAAACTTCTACCTCAGCAATTCAAGAAGTTTAGAGGCATGCACAAGGGATTGTTGAGGAGATATGAATGGTCTTCCAACTACAAGAAGGAACTTGGGTGAGAAGTCCATTTGAATATCAATTAAACAATTTATGTTTATAAAATCCGCACTATAGTAATTATGTATGGTGGTTCTTCCAACTACAAGAAGGAAGTCCCAAAAAGATTGTGAATACAGGACCGGCAAGTTTATCCCCGAAAAGAATGGAATATCGCTATCCACCTTAAATGAGGAATAAAGCATGCTGGTTTGTATTCACACCAATAAGAACCATTGCATAATTATATAATTGCAATCACAGATGTACAATTATATGATATTATATTCGGCAATAGTGTGCGGTAAAACCTTCACAACTATGCAATCACATAATACAAATAGAGGGATGTTTATAAAATAGGATTGTAAAATGAATCCAACTTCATCCTCACCCAAGCTTGGAGTATTAGCTACACATCACTGGAGGAGAATATCCTTTATCCAGGCAAGCTTTAAGGGGTCACGGGATGGAAAAGACAGTAAAAGCGGTAATTAAATGACTGAATAAATAAAGAAAATGGCGTAAGTAAATAAAGAAAAGTGACTGAAGTAAATAAAGAAAAGAAAAGACTTAAGTAAATAAAGAAAAAGACAGGAAAAGTAAAGAACAGTTCTCAAGTGAGAACTGTGCCATGCATAAAAAGGAAAATAGCAGAATCGGAAATTACTGAATTTAAAGACTTAATCGGATAGAACAATCCTCAAGTGAGAATTGAGCCAGGCATTGTAAAGAAAAATTGCAGAATTGGAAATAGCTGAAAATTGAAACTACCGATTGAAATGCGAAAATAAACTGTAACTTGAATTAAAATTAGTAGAGTAATGATTCAGAGCAAAAGTCATGAACCCTCGAAACGTCGTCGTTACACTTCTATTTATAGAAGGAAAAGGTAAGAGACGTAAACGCCCTCAAAATATCCCAAAATATCCTAGACTCTCGCAGCCGACCTTGGCTATCGATAGCGAAGGTTCGCTATCGATAGAGGTGCTATCGATAGCGA
Organism: Hamamelis virginiana; assembly: GCA_017140935.1. Taxonomy (NCBI): domain Eukaryota; kingdom Viridiplantae; phylum Streptophyta; class Magnoliopsida; order Saxifragales; family Hamamelidaceae; genus Hamamelis; species Hamamelis virginiana. The sequence goes on from JAESVK010000755.1 coordinate 12,365, forward strand.
ATCTTGGCTATCGATAGTCAAGGTCAAATATTTGACTTTCTTGCAGTTTTTCAACGTCTGATCTTTTAGTACTTCCCCCGGCTGCTGTGGATCTTTATCGGACGTTCCTTTTATTCGAGATACTTTTCAGGGCTTCATCGATGACGGCTTTATTCAATGAAATCTGCACATATTTCTTGAAACAGAGTTTTAAACCTAATTGTACAGATATTTATATATAACACTATTTATTAAACAATTAATTATATAAGAGAACAAAGTAATACCCTAGTTGAATGGTATGATTGGGGTACAATCACACTCCCCAACTTAGGTTTTGCTAGTCTCTTAGCAAAAAGCTGAACCTTTTAAACTAGAATTTAAAAAAGCCACTTTCGCAGGGAAACGCGATTGCATTTAGCGTATGCAACAAGCCTTTTAAACCACTAAGTTACCATTCGTGGACGAGTGAAGTCTCGTGAGAGTTTGCAGAAATGATACTCACAAACATGAATAAATGAAAGAATTGGTTAGAAAGAATTTTAACAATATACTATGTACACAGTAGAAGTTTTATCCACAGATATATCATCATTCATAATTGAACATTTATAATACAAGAAATGCTATCTTTAACAGGAAATTAGCAAGTGTTCAATGTGTAGTGAGGTTGAACTTGATAAAAATCAAAGTACTGTAAATAAGAGTATGAGAGTTAACCCATAGTTAGTTTCAACTTCAAAATTCTCACTGATGGTCACTCGCAAGGATGTTCACTCTGAAAAGGTTAGTAACCCAGAGTTCTCAAATGGAAATATACAAGTATAAAACTTATACATTAAGCTCTAATTTAACGACCAAAGAGAGATGAAATAACAGAGTTATATATGCAGAGATACAATTCATACATAAATAAAACTTAAATAAACAAGTAATCACAAGAGAATAATGCACAATATTTTAAAATCAAAAAGGTCTTTATAGGCTTGTAATAATTTTGGTTGTAACAAAAAGAGTTGAAGACTGCAAAATTAGGATGGTTGTAATTTGTTCAGGTTACTACCCTAACCATCCTAAATACCTAACCTAACCCTGACAATAACTTAAAGAGTTTAACTAAAAGAAACTAAGAAGTTTTCAAAAAAGAAACAACTGTCCATGCTCAACACTGAGCATCATATCACGTCACTGCTCATCCCCAGGCGGGATGTCGAATCTCTGATCGGGCTGTGGCTCATCAAAAAGCGCGCCGTCCATACGACGCCACATAACCCGGAGCTGGGCGGACTGCCTCTCCATCATAGCTGTCTGCCTAGCTAGCTGGGCGGACTCCCTATCAAGCTGAGCGGACTGCCGCTGCTGAATGTGCAATAACGCTCTCAGTCTCTCCATGATCTGAGGGAAACAACCCTGGGAGCTGGCATCTGGCATGTCCGAGGTAGAAGGAGCAGCTGGAGTCGGAGCTGGAGCAGGAGCAGGCTCTGATGGACCGGCGGTCTCAGCACGTGGCCTCTTCGGCCTAGCAGCCATACTCCTAGCAAGTGTAGTCGGGGTGATAGGACCCTCGCCCCATCGCAGTGGCTCATCGGAGACAACACCCGCACCCAATGCAAATGCTGTAATCATCTGGGGGTACGGCATGTTGCTCCGTGGCTGAGTGGCGATGAAAGTGCGTATCTCGCTGAAGATCAACGCCGCGATATCCATGGGGTGGTCGCTCAGAAACTCCAGCAAATAGCCTCACCGACTCCACTGGTATCTGTGAATCTATGCCTCTGGCCCGCAGATTGCAGTAAAGCAGCTTGTTCATAGCTGCGTACGATGGATGCATGTTCCCGGTCGTAAAGTACATACCGTCGAATAAACTCCGGTCCACACACACCGCATCAGCACACTGACTCTCAGTCAGCTCAAGATAAGTGCTCTCTGCCGCTGTCTCGCGTGGACGCTCGCACCCCAGATAGGTAGCGATGTCGTCTATGGTGAATCTGACAGTGCGGCCCCCAACCTCTGCCTGGAGTGTCTCGGGCTGATCCTCGGCTGTGTGTGCTGTGGTGTAGAACTGGCGCACCACACTAGCCATATACCCGGCTCCCTTCCTCAGCCAGGTGCTGAGGTGTCTATCCTGAAGGATCTCCACCAGTAGGCCCTCGTATCGGAAGGCCTTCGGATCCACGTACCTCTCGACATTGAAGTTCCGCGACGAGAGGATCACTGGCCAGGGTCTAGCAGCTCGCCGGGTCGGTACTCTCCTCGACCCGGTCTCAGTCTCGGCATAGCTCTCGAAGTCGCGAGACATGCGCGGCTCGCCTGTCTCGCCAATATCGAGCTGCTCAAAAATGTACTCCTCCTCCACGAACTGTGAACCGGATGGAGGAGCACTCTCTCGTGGCTGCTGGGCTGAAGACTGACCCCTAGCAGATGGTCTCTGCACTGGCACAGGCTGCCACTCAGAATCTGAACTGTCGGGAGAGTCTGGCTGTAAGCTCTGGGCCTTGCCTCGCCCAGAATCGGTGGACCTCCTCTGACTCGGCTGTGCCGGCTCCTGGAAGGATACGCCCTTCCTGCCGGTGGTCTTCTGGCGAACCATAGCTCTGTACAACATTTTTAGAACCACACGGCAGTAGATAGGAACATAGTCAGTAGTAGAATTTTTTCAGAGGTACTCAAATATATATTTTTTTCAATAATAATAAAAACACAAAACACCGCAAACTTTTTTAACCCACATGAAAATTTTTTTTTTTTTTTTAAATCCTATCACAAACTTCAGGACTTGCCTAACATCCAGGCTATATTCAATAACTCTTTTAATCACATGCATCGATGCATGCATGCCCATGCATGCCCATGCATACCCATGCATAGCCTAACATCCAGGCTTATTTTCACAGCTCCACAGATTCACAACTCCACAACTCCCGAAGCAGTGTAACAAGCATACAAGGACAAGTTTCATTATTATTTTAAACTCCAAAAACCTAACACTCTATTCTAACTTTTTACATGCAATAACCACGTAAACTAAGTCATGCTATGATAATTTACACAAAATTAAGCCAAATTAAGAAAAATTCAAATTTTTAGAATGTGAACGGTTACTCACGTAGTATGGAAGGTGAACGAAGTCGCTGAACCACTATCCTCGCCAAAGATGCGACTCAAGTGCAAAAAAAAGGTGACCGAATGGAACGCAGCTAACGCGAAAACTGATCGGTCAGAAATGTGATATACTGCGCGAGGATCGCTATGGAATCGATCCGGCGCGAAATGGAGGCCTGGGGTGGTCGGAAAGTGAGATAGAAGGCGAATGGTCACAGTGGAAATGGCGGTTTTCAGATGAAAAGGTGGTGGAATGGGTGGTTTCGCGCGGGAGAAGAAGGTTAAAAAGCTGAGTAGCGCGATCTCTATCGATAGCGCATAGGCGCTATCGATAGAGAAAGTTCTCTGTCCCGCAGCAATTTTTTTTTGAATTTTTAAAAGCTTCTATCGATAGCGCATATGCGGCTATCGATAGAGATGGTCAAAAATTGATTTTTTCAAAACTTGGCTAATTTTGACTAATTTATCATAATAACTAACACTTTATACCAAATAAATGTATAAACGACACCTCGATACCCATGGCTTGCTAAGTTATCGAAAAAATTGGCAACTTTACGGCTCAAAATTGGGTACTACGGGGGTCCTAAACTCTAACAATAATTATCATGGCTCAAAAAACTCGAAAGAAATGGCCTTAAATCATTTTTCAAAAATGTGCACAATATTCTCAATTGATTAACAAGATATTCGCATTCTAACCTACGCATGAATTGAACATTTATGCATAATATAACAGGAAAGCATTAGCCAAGACTATTCTGAAATGATGGATATTTAAGTCCCAAAAAATGATCGAATGGTTCAAAATTTGCTTTAATTGTCATAAGTCTCCACTTTATAACAGGTTTTATCAAATACTCAAATTGCCAAATATAAAGATTTAAACCAAGTTCGTGCAGTGCGAGATTGAATACAGGCTAATCACAGTAAAGTTATCAATTAATGTATAGAAAATAGACAACTAGAATTGATATAAATGAAAGAATAAACTCACATCGTAATACATGTTTATTTATCAAATTCTATACAAATAATCTTTACATATATCATACTGGGTTAGCATGTACACAAGAATGATAAACAATGAATACTGAATTATTATGTATATACAAATTAAATGAACCAATAAATAAATCAATTATATATAAATGCATAACATATTAACAGAATATACAAACCCTCCCCAACTAGAAGTAAACATTGTCCTCAATGTTTGACAAAATGTTACAACTAAACGAGTGTGCATGAACAAGGGAAATGGGTGGGTGGGACTAAGTTTAACGTCTTCAGCTAGACGAGAAATTCCTCATTTAATCAAACTGGTAGGTTGGGTTTTCCAAACTGACAGACTCAATTACCAAACCATCCTGAATGCCCTCACTATCGGTAATACCCTCGATAAAAGGCTTAAGCCTTTGTCCATTCACAAAGAAGGACACACCAGTACGAGGGTTTTGAATTTCTACAGCACCGTGAGGAGTAACCCTAGTTACTACAAAAGGTCCATCCCAACGAGATCGAAGCTTACCAGGAAATAGCCTTAATTTAGAGTTAAACAGCCACACCTTCTGATTTGGTTCAAAAGATTTTCTGTTGATGTGTCTGTCATGAAACTCTTTCATTTTGGCTTTAGCAATTTTGGAATTGTCGTAAGCCTCACTCCTAATCTCTTCGAGCTCATTTAACTGAAGCTTGCGGTGAGAACCCGCTTCCTTCATTTCAAAGTTAAACTTCCTAATGGCCCAAAGTGCTTTATGCTCTAACTCGACCGGGAGATGACACGGTTTGTCATAGACTAGACGGTACGGAGACATACCAATAGGGGTTTTAAAAGCAGTCCTATAGGCCCACAATGCGTCAGTTAAACGCAATGACCAATCCTTTCGATCAGGCCTGACAGTTTTCTCTAAGATATGCTTAATTTCCCTATTCGAAACCTCTACTTGCCAGCTAGTCTGAGGATGGTAAGGGGTTGCAACCTTATGGGTAATAGAATACTTAGCTACGAGATTTGCAAAGGGTCGATTATTAAAATGTGACCCTCCATCGCTGATGATGGCCCTTGGAAACCCAAACCTAGAGAAAATGTTCTCTTGGAGGAAATTCAATACCACCTTGTGGTCATTGGTCCTAGTGGCTATGGCTTCAACCCATTTAGACACATAATCAACAGCCACTAAGATGTATTCAAAGCCATGCGAAATAGGAAAAGGTCCCATGAAGTCGATGCCCCAAACATCGAAAATTTCGACGATCAAAATAGGGTTAAGAGGCATCATATCCCTTCTAGACATAGAACCCATTCTTTGGCAGTTTTGGCAGGACTTACAGAAGTCCAATGCATCTTTGAATAGTGTGGGCCAGAAGAACCCACACTGCAAGACTTTAGCGGCAGTCTTTTTCCCGCTAAAGTGTCCTCCACATGCTAGAGTGTGGCAGAACTTCAAAACGTCTTGCATTTCACCCTCAGGAATACACCTACGTATGACCTGGTCAGCACAGTACTTAAACAAGAGAGGATCTTCCCAATAATAATATTTTATTTGCGAAAAGAACCGATCCTTCTCTTGCTTCGACCAAAGAGATGGTACAAGGCCTGTGGCATGATAATTCACTATATGAACATACCAGGGTAAGGTGGAATGAGTGACGGCAAAAAGCTGCTCATCAGGGAAAGAATCCCTAATAGGCGTAGGGTCACTCTCTTCTTCAACTACAATCCTAGAGAGGTGGTCAGCAACGACATTCTCAGACCCTTTCTTATCCCTAATCTCAAAATCAAATTCTTGCAATAAGAGAATCCACCTAATCAGCTTAGGCTTAGTCTCTTTTTTAGAGAGTAGGTACCGCAAGGCCGCATGGTCTGAGTACACAATAGTCTTCGATCCCCAAAGATAGGATCGGAATTTATCTAAAGCAAAAACTACTGCGAGCATCTCTTTCTCAGTCGTAGTGTAATTTAACTGAGCTTCATTCAAGGTTTTGCTGGCGTAGTAAATAACAAAAGGGGCCTTATCTACCCTCTGACCCAACACTGCCCCCACAGCATAATCGGAGGCATCACACATTAGCTCGAAAGGAAGTGACCAATCGGGAGCTCGCATGATAGGTGCCGAAATCAACATTAAGCGCAGTTTATTGAAGGACTCTAAACAGGCTTTATCAAAGTTAAACTCTACATCTTTAGCTAGCAGATTACACATTGGTTTTGCTATTTTGCTAAAGTCCTTTATGAAACGCCTGTAAAATCCTGCATGTCCAAGGAAGGACCGGATCTGCCTAACAGTAGTAGGAGGAGGTAGTTTTGCAATTAAGTCTACCTTAGCTTTGTCTACCTCTATCCCCCTACTAGAAATGATATGCCCGAGCACAATGCCCTCACGAACCATAAAATGGCTCTTCTCCCAACTCAAAACAAGATTTGTCTCACAACATCTCTTAAGCACTTTTGAGAGATTAGAGAGGCATTCATCAAAAGAAGGACAGAAAACAGAAAAGTCATCCATAAACACTTCCAGATAGTCTCCTATCATATCAGAAAAGATAGAAGTCATACACCTTTGGAACGTGCTCGGGGCATTGCATAAGCCAAAAGACATACGCCTAAATGCAAATGTCCCGAATGGACAGGTAAACGTTGTTTTCTCCTGATCCTCGGGGTAAACCGCTATTTGGTTATACCCTGAATAGCCATCTAGGAAGCAATAAAAGCTCTGCCCGGATAATCTCTCTAAAATTTGGTCAATATAAGGCAGAGGGAAGTGGTCTTTCCTAGTCTTGGAATTTAATTTCCTATAGTCTATACAGACTCTCCAACCAGTGGTAGCTCTTGTAGGGACTAGAATACCCTCCTCATTAGCTATCACTGTTATCCCAGACTTCTTAGGAACCAGTTGAGTAGGGGAAACCCACTCACTATCTGAAATGGGGTAAATGATACCCGCATCCAGTAGTTTCAACACTTCCTTCTTAACTACTTCCTTCATATTTGGATTTAATTTACGTTGGGCATCTCTAGAAGGATTCATACCTTCCTCTAGGTGAATACGGTGCTGGCAGATTGATGGGTCTATACCCTTTAAATCAGCAACCGACCATCCTATGGCTATTCTGTGCTCTTTCAAAATGGATAACAACTTACCTTCCTGTTCTAAGTTTAATGCAGATGAAATTATAACAGGCAAGGTGTCACTATCACCCAAAAATGCATACTTGAGATTAGCCGGCAGAGGCTTTAACTCAAGTTGCGGCGGAGACTCAAAAGACGTAGGAGAAGGAACACTGGCAATAGACGGAAGTGGCTCAACCCTAGGTCTCCATGGCAATTTTTCTACAGAGGAGGCAGAATCTAAGACAAGATTTACCTCCATAAACGAGTGCTCCAAATCATGGTCCTCGAACCCAAAGTAATTTAAACATGTTTCTAACGGGTCCTTGGACAGAAGATACGGTGTAGCTTCCTCTACCACCGTATCAATGATGTCGACAAAAGAACAATCCTCAAAGTTATGAGGTTGATTAGCTGCACTATAAACCTGCAACCTGGTTTTCATGTTACCAAAAGACACCTTCATAATGCCAGTCCTACAATGAAGGACTGCATTAGCAGTTGCCAGAAGAGGTCGTCCTATTATAACAGGGATTTGGGGCCTAGTTATATCAACAGGCTCCATATCTAGGACGATAAAATCTGCAGGAAAGACAAACGAATCTATCTTAACCAAAACATCCTGCAGTATACCTCTAGGTACCTTTGTGGACCTATCTGCAAATTGAAGAATAGTAGGTGTGGTTTGGAGTGTTCCAAGCTCCATTTTGGCGTAAATTGAATATGAAAGAATATTCACACTTGCGCCAAAATCAACTAACGCTCTATCAATGAAATGGCTTCCTAAGAAGCAAGGTATAGTTGGTGTTCCAGGATCTTTTCTCTTAATTGGGGCTTGGAATTGACACACAGCACTAGCAATGTCAACTGGAGCTATGGTTTTAGATAAATGCACTCGCTCCTTGCGTTGCTGTGTGCACATTTCCTTCAAAAATTTGGCATACGAAGGAATCTGTTTTATGGCATCTAGCAGAGGTAAATTAATATGAACGCTTTTAAACACCTCTAACATATCCGACATGCTGGCCCCTTTCTTCGCTCTCCTCTCAGGCGCAATCAGCGCGGATGGAAATGGGGCTTTCGGTACATACGAAGCCACTGGATTGTCTATAGCTGCGGGAAAGTTATCCCTCGAAGCTTCAGACTCTGTTTCTTTTGCAGGTTCTTTCTCTATCTCTCTCTCTTTCTCTCTCTCTTTCTCTCTCTCTTTCTCCCTCTCTATCTCTTTCTCTTTCTCTCCCACTCTATTATCTACCACCTTCCCACTACGCAAGACTGAAACAGCCTTAACTTCCTCATTAATATGTGGGTTCTGAGAAGTGGAACTCTCAGCTACAAAAGCTCCCTTGGGATTGGCAACAGCCTGACTCGGGAATTTCCCTTCCTCTCTGCGACTAAATGAAGCCGCTAGTTGACCCATTTGGGTTTCTAACTTTGAAATGGATTGGGAATGGGAATGAGTGAGTTGGGCTGAAGCCTCTAGGCTTTTCAGGGTAGCTAAGACTTGTTCCTCAAAACCAGGAGTTCTATGAGGTTGTGGTGGTGGTTGAGTCACAGCTTGACTCTGATATTGGGGTGCAGGTGCTTGGGGAGCACCATAACTGGGGTACTGAGATTGCATCAATGGTGGTCTATAGGGTTGACTGATAGCAGGGTTACTGCTATATGGGGGTCTTGCAGGCTGACTAGGATTGGATCCTCTAGGCTGGCTAGACCACTGGAAATTGGGGTGAGTCTTCCACCCAGGGTTGTACGTATTGGAATACGGGTCATTCCTAGGTGGTGCATATCCTTGAGCAGCATTAACCTGCTCTTGGACAAACTCTGGGTACTGGCCTGCCATAGGACAATATGGGGTCTCGTGAGTGGGGTCAGTGCAAATATTGCACACAAAGTTGACAGGTTTCACATGGGCTTTTGAAGATTGCCCTTGTGCCGCGATTAATTGGTCAAGCTTTTGAGACAGAGCCTCAACTTGTTTATTTGCCAAAACTTGTGTGTCCACATCATAAATACCGGCCTTTTTGGGAGGCGGTTTCTTTGCTAACACATCGTCACGGATACCTAAAGACATTGAGGCCATGTGGAACGAATCCTCACTCAACGCTTCAAATAATGCCCACATTTCATCCTCACCTTTACTTAAAATGACTCCCCCACAGGCAGATTTCACTGTCTGTGTGTCACCCTCTGTCAAACCTCTAACAAAAGACTCAATGATTTGCCACTTAGGTACATCGTGATGGGGGCATAATCTAAGGAGTTCCTTCATTCTTTCCCAGGCTTCATGGAAAGATTCCTGTTCATGTTGGACGAAGTTGGTTATACCTCGTCGCATCTGATGTGTTTTACCGACAGAGTAAAATCTGGACAGGAATAGCTTTTGAAGCTGTTCCCAAGTTGTGATAGGGACAGGGGTTTGGAGAGTACAAAGCCAGTGTTTGGCCTTGTCTTTCAAGGAAAACGGGAATAAAAACAATTTCAGGGATTCTGGATGGAACCCCTGAATTCTGATAGTAGAACAAATTCCTAAGAATTCCTGCAAATGGTCGTATGGGTTCTCTCTATCTAACCCATAGAACGTAGGAAGCATCTGAATGGTAGCATGCTTAATCTCATAGATGAGATTCTCTATGTGTGGAATTTGAATACAGGAGGGTGGATTAAAACTATTGGGCATGAAGTGATCCCTCAAAGTTTTAAGACCTGGTGGTGGTTGAATATTATCCGCTGGTAACATGGCAGTGTGTGTAGATGATTCAGCCATTTTTAAATGATGCAAAGGTACTGACTCGCTGGACTGACTTTGAGATGCTTTAACAGCTCTCAGAGTTCTTTCTAATTCAGAGTCTATAGGAATTACGTTTAATGACAACGACCTTCTACCCCGCATAAAATAGGTCACCACAGAAAATCACGGAATTACAATAGACAAATTGTGAGCAGTTAATCTTTAGCTTTTAATTTGTTATTTTAAGCGCGCGGGAGTGAAGCTCCCAATTCCTGATTTCAGCCACCTGTAGTTAGAGAAAGAATAAAAATGAATAATACTTGTAATATATTGATATTAACAGTATAAAAGAATATATATATAAGTAATATTAACAGTATTTAATATTTACTACTTAAATTAAATCCAAACTTCTTTTTAAATAAACCGTAGTTCCCCGGCAACGGCGCCAAAATTTGATCGACTCAGACGACGAGGGAGATTATTCCCCGTCAGTGATCAGAATTAATAATTTATAAACCGCGTGACAATTAATCTCAATTCGATTGTGACTAGTGAGCACGGGTGTCGAACCACTGGGAAATGCAGGCTTATATTAAAAAGACCTTTTAGAGTTAATTCAAGCGGAAAGAATATTGTCAATTAAATTGGTTGGTGGAATTGCTCCGATTAGATCGAAGCGAAAACTTAGTAATTTAAATAAGCTTAATAAAAATGCAGTTAAGTTGGTGGATTGAGCGGAACTTGGGTGAGAAGTCCATTTGAATATCAATTAAACAATTTATGTTTATAAAATCCGCACTATAGTAATTATGTATGGTGGTTCTTCCAACTACAAGAAGGAAGTCCCAAAAAGATTGTGAATACAGGACCGGCAAGTTTATCCCCGAAAAGAATGGAATATCGCTATCCACCTTAAATGAGGAATAAAGCATGCTGGTTTGTATTCACACCAATAAGAACCATTGCATAATTATATAATTGCAATCACAGATGTACAATTATATGATATTATATTCGGCAATAGTGTGCGGTAAAACCTTCACAACTATGCAATCACATAATACAAATAGAGGGATGTTTATAAAATAGGATTGTAAAATGAATCCAACTTCATCCTCACCCAAGCTTGGAGTATTAGCTACACATCACTGGAGGAGAATATCCTTTATCCAGGCAAGCTTTAAGGGGTCACGGGATGGAAAAGACAGTAAAAGCGGTAATTAAATGACTGAATAAATAAAGAAAATGGCGTAAGTAAATAAAGAAAAGTGACTGAAGTAAATAAAGAAAAGAAAAGACTTAAGTAAATAAAGAAAAAGACAGGAAAAGTAAAGAACAGTTCTCAAGTGAGAACTGTGCCATGCATAAAAAGGAAAATAGCAGAATCGGAAATTACTGAATTTAAAGACTTAATCGGATAGAACAATCCTCAAGTGAGAATTGAGCCAGGCATTGTAAAGAAAAATTGCAGAATTGGAAATAGCTGAAAATTGAAACTACCGATTGAAATGCGAAAATAAACTGTAACTTGAATTAAAATTAGCAGAGTAATGATTCAGAGCAAAAGTCATGAACCCTCGAAACGTCGTCGTTACACTTCTATTTATAGAAGGAAAAGGTAAAAGACGTAAACGCCCTCAAAATATCCCAAAATATCCTAGACTCTCGCAGCCGACCTTGGCTATCGATAGCGAAGGTTCGCTATCGATAGAGGTGCTATCGATAGCGAATCTTGGCTATCGATAGTCAAGGTCAAATATTTGACTTTCTTGCAGTTTTTCAACGTCTGATCTTTTAGTACTTCCCCCGGCTGCTGTGGATCTTTATCGGACGTTCCTTTGATTCGAGATACTTTTCAGGGCTTCATCGATGACGGCTTTATTCAATGAAATCTGCACATATTTCTTGAAACAGAGTTTTAAACCTAATTGTACAGATATTTATATATAACACTATTTATTAAACAATTAATTATATAAGAGAACAAAGTAATACCCTAGTTGAATGGTATGATTGGGGTACAATCACTTAGGCACCGCATGATTGGCTTAGTAAAAGACTAAGGCCGTGACATAATGCTCACTTAGATCTAAGTCAGCTAAGCATTTATGGGTATTGGATCATCTCATTACTTAAAAAAGCCTCCATTCCATTCATGAGATGATCCAATAGCCATAGGTTTTAGCTAACTTAAATCTAAGTCAGCATTAGCTTACTAGATCATTTCACCATATATATATATATAATCATTCCTCTCACTTTTTCACAGAGGGCAAATCTTACAAGTCTTAACTTTAATTGTGAGATGGACGATTATTTAGAGATGCACAAATTTTATCAATTCAGAATTCTCACTTTGTATTTTTTAGTAATGAACATACCTAGCTAAAAAGGGTAATCTGATACCCGGTCACTTTATAACATTAGTTAAAGCTATCTCAAATGACAAATTCAAAAGAGGATGCAAATTCATTTTTTGCATCCAGATAATAAAAGAAATATAGTGCTCCAATTAGGGGTGTTCAAGAACCGACCGGGACCAATTGAACTGACCGAAACCAAACCAAATCGGCCTATTTGGTTGGTTTTTAATTTATAATGGTTTTCAACGGTTTAGGGGATTGAAAAAACCGATCAATTGATTTGGTTCTCGGTTTGGCATATTAAAACCGATCGGTGCACCGAACCGGCCGAATACATTTACTTAAAACATATTGAGTCATTATGCCCTAATTTCATTTTTAGACTTTTTGAAAAAATATTATGTTCAATACAATTTTGGCTGCGATTATTTAGCAAATATTGTGTAGTAATTACCCTGCAACATTATTATTAGCAAGAGTCAAACCTCCAGTTAAAAATATGTCAATGATACTTTACCTGGTACCTGTAATTGGTATTTATCTCTAAGAAATATGTTTTCTTGCAAGTTTATTTCAGTGTCCACATGAATTTTCAATTTCCTGTTAGTGAATCCGGTGGGAAATCCATGACTTAAGAGTGGTGCAGTTATGGGGAAAATGAGAATATTTTACTATAGTTTTGGGGATTTTAAGAAAATTGACCAATCTTATCATTTTCAATGAATGACTTGAATTAGATATAACATTTTCCTGATTTCTATCGAAACAACTTGAACTTGATATTGACAACAGCAACGGTTTGGCTTTCAAATTATAGTATATAGGAAAATGATGGTGTTTGGCCCCTACCCCTATTTGAAAAGTTCATACAAGTTATCCCATTTTTAACTCGATTTGTCTTGATTGCCTCCAAACAAGATGTCCAAATTTGTCTTGATTGCCTTCTTTAACTTGATTTTTTTTTGTAAATTCGCATCTATCAAAACCGATGATAGACCGATCGAACCAAGCCGAAAAACATCCTTTATTTTGGTTGGTTTTCATGAGTGCTACGGTCCCTAATAGTTTTCATTTTCCTCAAACCGAAGTGATTGGTTTGGTTCATATAATGAGGTATAGACCGACCAAACCGGCCGATGCCTAGCTCCAATGGTGTAAATTCAATACACGATTTAAAATGCATTGGATCCAAAACTTAATTGATCCAAATTTCATTTATTTTTCTCTATGACACATAAAAATCTATGGAAAATTTGCGTTTGGTTTAAGGAATGAGAGAGATAGAGAAAGGAGCCAAAAAATTGATAGTATACCATTTAAGCACTTGAATTCAAATAGTTATATATTTCAATTCACTATAAGGTACAGATTCAATATATATATATATACCATTGTTACCCGGACCGAGATGCAGATAAGAAAACAGATGATAAACAATATTCAAATATTAAGATATATAATGAAAACAATTGATAATTGAAAGAATTCAAAGAGTTTCAGTTTATATATTGATAAATAAAAACTTACAAAGTTCGGGAGATAGTTAGAACTGGATAATATCTGAACTCTAGAAGAAAGGATTACAATCTAGATGGGGTTCAAGAGAGGTTTACAAGTTGAAGGGTAAACAAACTCTGAGTTGAGAATGCAATTCGATCTCCTTAAATAGGAAAAGAAAAGCATCCGATAGTTTGAGGTAATCATGTCCTCACATGACTACAGTGTTGGATGTCGGTCACATGATCGACAGTTGAGTTAACTTTTGACTTTTGATTACTGCTACAGTGCCAAACAGTAACCACTTTTACTGTAGCAATAATTGTTTCTTGTCCTGGGATGTCACGCGTGACTCCTTTCGGCACCTGACTAGTTTGAACAACATAGTGGAGACAAATCCACTTTCGGTGTAGAGTTAAAACTAATTTACCCTGTATGGAGACAAATCCACCACCAGGGAAATACAGTATTTCAGTTGAACAAATAATCTGAAGGCCTAAAATCATCATCATCATCAAGGCCAAGTTCTGCTGTTGATTCAGTTGAGTCATCTGATTTGTTGTCATCTTCTATTTCTGAAAGGGCTGCAAGAAGCTGATTCTTCAACTCCTTTTTAGAAATTGTAGAAGACGTTGCGAGTTTGTGCATGATCTTATTTTTGTCTAACAGAACCTTTGCAGCATCAGCAGATCCTGAACTGCAAATTGTTGGGTGCTGTTTGAACCAGTTCTGGATTCTTCTGGCTGGATATGATCTGTATGAGATCTATCCCACCATTTGTCTGAGAATCTTCGGACTAACCTAGGGATTCGATCATCTGAGACAAGTTCATATTTCCAACACATGGTCCAGGCCAAACAAAAATGACCATAATATAGTAACAGTTTGGGATAGTTAACCTGAAGAGTTGGGGGACGAATTTTTTTTTGAAAGATCTGGTATCCTTCAAGAACCTTGGAAGGGAGGATTTCTGGTAAATGACCAATTAAATCATACCAATCCAAGAACCAGTTTGGAACATCAAGTTTGAAAGTTCTGTCAAAGAAAATCATACATGTATGACGATAACTTTGATTCTGAAAATAAAAAGTATTATACCAGGCGTTGATACTCATGATAGTTAAAGAAGGCTGGCTGGAAGTTGACAGAAAATCTTCTTGGTTTGAATGGGTCTTGATTCCATTCAGAAAAAGAAAGAATCCGAAGGATTCTGCAAGTTGAATGAGTTATGATACTAGTATCATTTTTGTCAAAATGGTGTTTGAAAATAGCTGATTTTGTATCAACTAAAATAAATTCAAAGTATTTTTTAGTTTTGTCAAATTCCCAGGGATGAAACTGGAATTTCTTTGAAAAAACTTTGTTTGCAATTTCTATTGCACCCATTCCTGCAAATTCTTTTTCCAGTGGGAAAAGATCAAGTTAATCAGTTTTTTGAAAATATTTTGATTTTGGTGGGGGAGCAACATCAAATTGCTCGTGTTTTTGAAGAGTTCTTTGAGTAGGGGCTATTACCTGTTTAGAAGAACTTGAGGCAGTTGCTTCAGCAAATGTTTGATTTTTAACAATTGCTGATGATGTACCTTGATCCTTAAAAAGGGCAAGATACTGTTCTGGTGAATATTGTTTATAGGCTATTGCTTGGTTAGCCCATCTTTCTGAAGTGCAGAGTTGGGGAATGAGGAGATTATCAGGCTGCTGTTCAGCAGCTCTGATATCTTCATCTTCAGCAATATCTGCCCAAGATTTCTTTTTTCCAGAGCTTGCTTGGGAATAGTATTCTGGAGTTGTGGTGAGAGCTAAAGAACCCTCAGGATTAGTTGAACGAGTTCTTGGTGGAACAGTTAGTGGGGCAGCTGGCCTGCCCCTTCCTCTTCCCCTAGTGGACATTTTGATCTCGATCTCCCTGGAGGAATTCTCTAGTTAGGAAGTCTGGGACAGAGTTCGTTTCTCCCTTAATATAATCTATTTCAAAATCAAAAATAGATAATATTGCTTGCAATCTGGCAAAAATATGTTTTGATGCCAAGTTTTTTACATCTTTTTGTAAAACAGATTTAGCCGCTTGGCAATCAACGCGGACTAAAAACTTTTGGTTTAAAATATCACTTTGAAATTTTGTAATGCATAAAACAATGGACAAAATTTCTTGTTTGATAGTTGTATAGTTTTGCTGTGCTGGGTTCCAAGTTCCTGAATGATAACGAACTATTTTTTCTTTATCATCTTCCCTTTGGAGTAAAATTCCTCCAAACCCTACTCCTGAAGCATCAGTTTGGACGATCTTAAAGGCTTTGGGGTCGGCTATGTTTAGACACTTAAGCCTAGGAGCCTGTTGTTTAATAGTTTTGACAAGTTGAGTATGTTCATCCGACCATACTGGTGGATCTTTTTTCAATCTTTTCCGAAGAGGGGCACAGAGTTGACTCAAATTTGGAAAGAAATCTGAGATATAATTCAAACATCCTAAAAATCTTTGAAGTTGAGTTTTATCTTTGATGATATCAGGAAATTTATTGACAAAATCAATAGATCTGTCAATTGGAATAATAGTCCCGTGATGGATATTAAATCCTAGGAATCTAATCTTACTTTTAAAAAGTTCTATTTTCTTAGCAGACAAGACTAACCCTTTAGTTTTGATGACATAAAAAAAAATATTAAGATGTTTCCAGTGTTGTTCAATAGAGTTAGAAAACACAAGAAACATCGTCAATATACACAATTGTGAAGTTAATATATGGAGTAAACATGTCATTCATAATATTTTGGAATTCTGAAGGTGCATTTTTTAATTCGAATGACATTACATTCCATTCAAAATGCCCAAATGGAACTGTAAATGCAGTTTTATATTTGTCCTCTTCATGAACCTGAATTTGCCAAAATCCTGACTTCATATCGAATTTTGAAAATATTTTAGCGTTAGAAAGTCACTGAATTAAGTCTTGTTTATATGGTAATGGGTATCTTATCCATTGTAATACACCATTAAGAGGCTTATAATTAATTACAAGTCTGGGAACTCCTCTTTCAAGTTCAGAAGCTTTTTGAATATAAAAGGCTGCACAACTACAAGGAGATTTGCTTGACCGAATTAATTTCTTTTTTAAAAGATCTTTGATTTCTTCAATACAGTGTTTTAAAAGTTCCTCTTTCATTTGAATAGGTCTAGCCTTGGTTGGTATATTAGTTTCTTGAAAGTCTTTTATATAAGGTAATTTAACTATATGTTTGTTTCTTTCTCAAAAAGCATTAGGATGATCAGAACAGACTTCTGATTCTAATTTCTTTTGGAAAATTTCAATTTCTTGTTGATTAACTCTATGAGTTAATTGTTCTTCAATTTTTCTATGAGCAATCTCTTTCTTTAAAAAGAATAGTTGGTTAGTTCTTCTTTCTATTACATTTAATTATGGTAGTATTGATAAAGTTTTTAAAAGATTTAAGTCTTTTAATTGTGGAGGGCTAATAAATTGGAAAACAATTTGTTTATCCTTAAAATTATCCTGTATTCCTTTATTATCAACCTGGAATGGTTGAATTAGATTTAAAAATGGAGTTCCTAAAATTACATTTTGTCCAATATCTTTGACGAGTAAGAAAGGCGTCTTTAAACAGACTCCTCCATTACAAACATGTGCATTTGTTAATTTATAATTAATATGAAGTTTATTACCATTTGCAGCATTTAATTTTTCCTTTGTAGTCTCAAAGTATTTAATAGGAACTAGCCCTTCTTGAATACAATTGAGATCTGCACCAGAATCAATTAATGCTATAGTATCAATTTCGTATTCTTTATTAATAATAATAGTTAATTTAACATGTCATTTCTGATAATTAATTCGAGTTAACAGATGGAGATAAGGATCTTTTTCAGTTTCTGGTTCTTCATTATCTGAAGCCTTAGAATCTGATTCTTCAGTTTCATTATTACTTGTTGGAGAAGGTGAGGTTTTAGAGGAAGAAGTCTGATTCTGTAATAAGAGTCTAGTGACTTTTATTCTTAAGTCACTAATATCCCTTTCACTATTGATTGTTAATTCTTTTAAGTCTTTTCTTAATTGTATACATTCTTGTTGAAGATCTTTTATAGTTACCTTATTATTTGATTTTTCAGGTTTAAACCTATCAAATATTTCTTTTAGGTCGTAAGTGTTTTTGCTAGTTTGTGGTTGTTTACAATTTTGTTCTAGATCTTTCTTAAGTCTAATAAGAAATTCTTTTCGCTTCTCATGATCTTTAATTTCATCAATAAAGTCAATGAGAATACTTTGTTCTTTAGTTAACATATTAATACATTTACAGTCATCTTTAATTTCTTCTTCAGATTCATCAGGATTATTATCCTCTTCAGCTGAAGAATAAATTTCATCTATTTGAAGTCCTTCTTCTCCAACATCAGATTCTTCTGAATAGAGAAAGAGATTTGAAAGTATTTGTTTAAATTTATCTGAAACATCAAGTTCGTTTATTTTCTGTTTCATAGGACATTCTCTTGAAATGTGGCACATTCTTCCACATTTAAAACAAGGCCCAGTAGGTTTACAATCAGATTCGCCGACTGTAAGTCCCGCCGCAGGATCGTAAGGCGTGCAGTGAGGCAGGCTTTAGGCAGACCTTAGGTACCTAGGTTAGATCGCCGAACGAGGCAAACCTAGGGTTACAGCCAACATGAGTTTCCTTTCACGAACTCTGTCGAAGGCATCCTCCCGAAAGGAAAAAGAAAAGGAAACTGTTAATAAACAAGAGACAAATATTAACATGGATAATGTAAACTTTGATAACTGGAAAATTCCCAAAGTACCTGGAAGAGATATTTACCATCGGGGTACCTTTGAATACTTTTCCGATCTAAATATCAAAACTGAAGAGAAAACTCTTGAGCTCAAAAATGAGTTCGAAACTATACAATTTTTTGATCAAGAATCTATTAATAGATATAAACAGGAAGGCTTTAACTTTCTCCATCTAGGACTAGTCCAAGTAGCAGTTAAACCCTTAATGAGGGAAGGTCTCAATATGTCCATAATTATGGCATTGAGAGATTGTAGACTGCTTAACTTTGATAAATCTATGTTAGGAGAAATAGAAGCTGGTCTACATGATGGACCTGTTTATTTTAACTGCTTTCCAAACTTCAGTGTAAGTCTTAAGGATGAACATATTATGAAGGTTCTTACCTTAAACTTACAAGTTTACAACTCTGAAACTCTGACAGGAGCTTATCCTATCATTCTACTTTCTAGAATAAGATACAAGGTTTTTACAACCTTTTTAGATCATAAAGCTAAAGTTCTTTCAACTAGAGGTGAAACCCTTCTATTACAAACTAATAAAACTGAACACGGAGAATTAATAACTCCTAAGAAGATTCGTTGGGATGAATTATCATTCCCACAAGAATGGAAATTCCCAAAAATTCTTCCTCCACCTAAACAGCCCGAAGTCACAACTTCTAGAATCAGAAGAATGGTAGAATACGATGATGGAAGTGTAGGAATCAGCTTTGTTCGGAGAAACATTGGAAGTTCCTTCCGACTTCCTTCTAATAATAATAAGGTGCCCTTAGAAGATGCTAGATCTTCTACATCTTCTATCCCAACTAGGATATTTGAACAAACAATTCCAGACTTAACTGGAGTTAGGAATTCAAGTATTCCCCAACCTTATTATACTACCACTCCTTCAGAACAAGATAATAAAATTTAGGATAATGACAGTGAAAGTATGTCACCCACATATTCACAGGTCGATCCTTAACTCTATGTGTTAGAAAAGGATTTTGAAATTAATAAAAAACTTTTAAATGATGATTTTTCCAATAAGGAAAATCGAAAACCTAGAAAAGCTTATTTTAAAAAATATAGTAAAGAAGAAACCGAGCTTATTAGAGAACTTTATTATGATTTTATGAATACCCATAAATTTCATATAAGTTTCTTCAATTGGCTTGAAATTTTTGAAAGTGTATATATATATATATATATATATATATATATATAT
>JAESVK010000756.1:0-26063 GCA_017140935.1 Hamamelis virginiana
AGAGAGATATATAGCTAGATAGGAAAATCATTGGTCAATATTATATATATATATATAGTACGTACGTTATTCTACTTCTTAAAACCATGCACGATCAATTGACTAACTGATGTGAAAGTTTAACCTAGCTTATAAGTACTACGTTTTATACATTTTAAGAAAATTTGAATTTTTTTACAAAATTTTTCAACTATTTAAATTAAATAAACTTGAAATATAGAAAGGATCGGGTTCCCTTGCCTATCTTTTTTATCACTATTTCTACCGCTCGTTCTTAGAACACCAACACCTACATACCATAATGTATGTCATACTATTATATTTTTTATTAACTATAAACATCACAGTTTTTTACAATGATATTTTTTAAAATCTGACCGTTCAATCCTTGTGATTTTTAGCATGCATATAACATGCATAAGAAGGGTATCTAATCCAATAGTCAGGTTTCTCAAAATCAATATAAGACTCAAAAACTATATTTGATTCAGTCACAAATATTTGCAAAAAGATAGTGCGGGATTATCCTTAAAAATGAAATATATATTAATCCACGTTAATTAAGCACTATAATTTCCATCATGCATATATGCTACAATTGTAATCAAACCAATTCGTTCGATCCCAAAGAATATTCACAACCTAACCAACCACAAAAATTGACTCAACCTTCATCAAACATGTCAAAAATACTTACCTCTTCTTTATATTGTTAGACATAAAATAATTTACACATAATAATTAAGGATTCAATCTTGGCACATAAAAACTATCATGTTATATAATATCTAAGGAGATAATAAACTCTTCTTTCCTTGATCCATGATCACCTTGTACTTCTCAATAGATAGTCTTCAAACCAATCCTCTCTCTATAGTTGATGGTACTAAGTGTGGTATATTACACTTATGTAGAGAGTGTGGTTTGGGACCTCTATTTATAGATGAATAAAATAACCATTTGTCTTCCCATCAAAGACCTTTAACATTCATCCATTAAGAAGACCATTCATAAGCATAACCCTACCATTCACGAGCATAAACCCCACTAACCATTATAATGGGTGAGTAACAGCCTTAATTCATTGGAGTTATAAATAATTCATTGGTCTTTCATCCCATCCGATGCACTAATCTAGAAATCGGTTCACCTTCCAATTAGCCCTCTTAAATGGAATAAATATTCTAGTAATCAATAATCATGAAAGGCCACATACTTGTAATATTAAAAATATATATCAAAAAGAAAATCTAACATATATATCAAACCATTGAACACGAAGAAATTAACAAATGTTGAGACCATATGTTGCAATGATGGTTCTGGGGAACGGATTTGCTGTTTAGGCGGATTTTTCAGGGTACCATATGTGCTTAGTCTTGCTAGGATGTTGAGAATCAATATTTTTAGTGAATCTAAGGGTCTTTGTTCATTTGTCTTGGCTTGAAAGCTAAAGGACAAAATTTTTTGGGAGATAATCATGTGTAATATTCCTCCTACCTTTAAGTCTAGTTGGCAAACTTTGAATATTTTCAAACTTACCCAAACTTTTAAACTAATTTCTTGGTTTCCAAGGGAGTCTTAATCTACATATTATATTTGCTGGAATTAACCTTCAAATATACTATCAGAAGCAAAGAGTCATAAATGTCTGAAATGCTAGAAAATATTTCCAGTCACTCCGCCTGAAATATCTTTTATATAGATCTTGTTCTTGAGGTCTGAATATCAAATATGTTCCATAAATTTTGACTTCTCGAATAAACTTAAGTATGTTTAATCTTGCACCAATTCTTTCAATTATGTTGAAGATATGACTTTTAGGGATGTAAAATATTTGTTTATAATTATGGATTTTTGTTAATTCTTGATTGAGCAGAATATAAAGGCACCTTAAGTTCCAAAGGTTCACAAAAGATTCTAAATTTTGGTAAAAAATTAATTCAAGTCTTCCTACTAATTCCTTGTCAAGAAGATCATGTTTATATATTTATGAGAAACTTTGACCGCTAAAAACTGTCACAGCTTTTCTTAGTGACATTTATGAGAAACCGACCATTGAATCACTGTGATGTTTGGCATACATGATATGCATCTGTACTATTTATATATAATCTAACAATCTGTTTTTCAAAATGTGCATCACACAATTATCTTAGGGTTCTTGCTGACATAAGATTATATAAGCATATTTTGACTTGATCATTCCTCTGTGTGTGTGTGTGTGTGTGTGTGTGTGTGTAGAGAGAGAGAGAGCAGTTCTTCCTACGTGGTGGCCTTCATTGGCCTTCCCTTCCCTATTCTCATCTCTCCTTAATTCACTCTTAGGATTCTTTCTAATTGGTTGATGATATATTTTATTTTATTTTATTCTCATATCTTATTTTATTTTATTTTATTCTCTTCCTTTGACTTTCCATTACTATCAAATTAATTAGGGCTTCATAGGGCTGCTACTTTTCTTCTTCTTAGTTTTTTCCTTTGCTACACTCTCCATGTGCCGATGAGTGCCTCACGTTTATGTAATGTGTTATTCTTTTTCTTCTACTATTTCTTCTTCGTCTTCTTCATTTCTTTCTCTCTATATTTATTTATTTTTTTTTGTTTATTTGGCTTTGTATTTATAGTTTTTTTTTTCACATTCTCTATCTCTTTTTTTTTTTGGATTTTTAGTCGATTACAGTTTTTTTTTTTTTTTTGAAGAGCATAAATAACTGCTACTTAATTCTTAACATAAGAAAGCTCTCTACTCAATTAATGGTTGATATTAAGATAAGAATTACTACAGTAATATGTACATGCATGTGCATATGGGTACTTTCTGCCATGCACGCTTGGATTTTAATTGAGGATTATTCATTATTTTGGGGATTGGAGATTATGTCTTATTTGAGGGATTATTCATCATTTGGGGAATTGGGGATTACTCAATAAATTGAGGATTATACATAATATTAGGGATTGTATGTAAAAATTTGGCATATTTTCCACAAAATTTGACCGTTCATGAGGACAAAAATGTTCAATTAAGTGTACGGAGGTGCATGGAGGGAAATTCTCAAAATATGGATTTATGTAGAGAATTTTTGGACACTATGGAAATATTGGGGGAAAATTCTCTAAAAATTAATTAAATGAAGTGAAATTTTATAAAATCCAGCAACAGTTTATGCCTCCACAGGAGCAGCAAGTTAAATAAATAATCCAGCAGAACCTCTTCAGTGAACGAGAGAGAGAGAGAGGGGTTAATGGTGATGCTGAGAAGAGCTGTTTCTGCTAAAACTATGACTCCGAGGAGATGTACTACACTCGGTATGTTTCCTTTCCATTGTAATCTTGTTTTCTTTATAAATCCTACAATTGACGATAATGTCATTGCGAGGTCTTCATTTCATTCTGAAACATATAGTAACAGAGATGGGAAATCTCCTCCCGATGAGAGGAGTAAAACCCATTTCAGAAACCTTGACGATGCCCTAGTTTTGTTTGATCGGATGGTTCGAACTCAACCTCCGCCATCGATTATTCATTTTAATAAACTTTTCGGAACGATTGCGAGAGCAAAACATTATTCGACCGTGGTTTCTCTTATTAAACGGATGGATTTGTTAAACATCACTCCCAATTATCGGACTCTGAATATCTTGATCAATTGTTTCTGCCAGCTGAATCATGTGGGATTGGGTTTCTCTGTTTTAGGAAAAATTCTAAAACTTGGTCACGAACTGGACTCTATACTTCTCACTACTTTGATTAAGGGGTTTTGTGTTAGGGGTGAAATCACAAAGGCAATAGAATTGTTTCAGAAAATGGTTGAGCAAGGGTTTCAACCCAATGTAGTTACCTACGGAACATTAATAAATGGGTTATGCAAAACTGGGAAAACTTCTGCTGCTATTAGGTTGCTCAAAAGATGGAACCAGGAAGTTGTGAGCCCAGCGTAGTGATATACAGTACAATCATTGATAGTGTTTGCAAGGACAGGCAAGTAAGTGAGGCTTCAACCCTCTTCTCGGAAATGGTTGACAAAGGCATTACACCTACTGTTGTCACTTACACCTCTTTAATTCATGGTGTATGCAATTTAGGCCAATGGGAAGAAGCCGCAAGATTGTTGAATGAAATGGAGAATAGGAAAATCAATCCGGATGTACAAACCTTCAGCATATTAGTTCATACACTTTGTAAACAAGGGAGGGCTACAGAAGCACAATATATTGTTGAAATGATGATTCAAATTGGCAAGAAACCAGATCCAATCACTTATAGTTCATTGCTGGATGGTTATTGTCTGCGTGGTGAAATGGACAAGGCTATGAAGGTATTTGATTTGATGGTTGGCAGAGGTTGTTTGCCCAATGTATTCAGCTATAGCATTTTGATCAATGGATACTGCAAGGGTAAAAGGATAGATGAGGCCATGAAACTCTTTAAGGAAATGCCTTGCAAAGGGTTAGTTGCTAATACTGTTACTTACAACACTCTTATAAGTGGCTTGTGCCACGTTGGGAGACTTCAAGCTGCACAAGAACTCCTAAATGAGATGAGAACTCACTGTCAAATTCCAAATCTCATTACTTTTGCTACATTGTTAGATGGCCTATGCAAAAACCAACATCTTGATGAGGCATTGACACTACTTGTGGTGATTGAAGATAGTGGGTTGAATCCTGATATCATAATTTACAGTATACTCATTGATGGATTGTGTAAAGCTGGGCAACTTGAAGCTACAAGGGAACTCTTCTCTAGTATCCATGCCAAAGGATTGCTGCCTAATGTTTGTATATACAATATAATCATCAATGGATTTTTCAAAGCAGGTCTATTGAATGACGTCTATGAGTTCCTAAGGTAAAAGGATGAGAGTGGTTGCTCGCCTGATGGTTGCACTTATAATACAATTATCCAAGGGTTTCTTCGAAGTAATGAGATATTGAAGGCAATGCAATTTCTTGATGTGATGGTTGAAAGGGGTTTCTCAGCAGATGCTTCCACTGCTGACATGTTAGTACAAGTGCTATCTAATGCTTGAGAAGTTTGTATAAAAGTTATTAAGGTTTTCAGCAAGTGAAGACTTCATATTTTAAGCTGTCACAGTGAATGCCACTGCTGTAGTAATCTCTTAAGGATTTTTGAAAACTAATGTAAGTTAAAAGTTCCTTTCAATTATTGAAATAAATTTCATTTTGCTAGATAATTTCAGGGTGCTTCTTTCTGATCCTAATATTGTTTTCTTTCTTTTGATTTATATGGTATGAAAACCATTAATTAGAAGTTTAGTTTATAGGAAACATTGTATTTTATTTAAAGAAAAGATACAGTGAAACCAAGTAGACGGTATCATTATGTGAAGAGAGGCACACTGATCGAGCATTGCAAAACTGAATTGTCATAAAACAAATTGCAGGACATGTACAATGACTTACTAGCACATATATCAAATAAATTATCACTAAAGTTTAATATTTTTGTTCTTTTTTATTTATATTGTGTATCATCAACAATTACAACTTTTGTAGGAAATGTGAATTTTAAAAATGAAAAAGAGAGAATACAAACAAAGGAGATGGGATTTCTTAAAAAAGAAAGCACAAAAACTGAACAAAACAAAATTGAGCATCAAATCATTTCCATTAAATAATTTGGCAGCTTGTGCATTAACAGGATATATATTTAATAAAATGCACAGAATTGTTTCCAGAACTAATGTATACATATGATAGGATAGTAATCAAATGAGTTATAAATTTCTTTGCAAAACTAATGTGCACATACGATAGGATAATAATAAAATGAGTTATAAATGTGTTTATAGATGTAAATTACATTGACTTGTAATAGAAATAGATGTCTCTTACATTGACTGTAATAGAAAACATTCGTTGAACTTCCATAACTTAATGAAATCACATTAGAGCCTAGATTCCTATAATAACCAATTGCAGAGTTGCTCATCACGTAACCACAATGTGATGACAGCTCATTTATTATGGGTAATAGAATATAATCTCTTGAACAACTTGAAATGTATCATTGTTAATAATCTCTCTTCTAATCAATGCTAAATTGGTTTAGAAGCTCTCTTAGACAACTTGATCAAATGAAGCTTTTCTTTTCCATCTCCATCTCACCATCTTCCTTCTTTTGGTGCAAGTGGACGAGCTTTATGCTCTCCATCCTATCCCTTCGAATAAATCTCTTCTAATTCTGTAAGTCACCTTGTGTAACACCTGTAGGAGGTCCTCTTGCATTTCATTAGTCACCTCAGAAAGTCAAATTATACATGGGCTCACATCCCATCTATAGTTTTCCTTCTCACTCTCACCTTAAGGGTGTCATGGTGTGTATCTTGGGGCTGTGACTTCATGGACTCTGGCAAGTTTTGGCACTGACTATATAGATGTGAATTTGCGGCCATGTAATTTTGAGGCTGCAGCTTCCCTGCCAGTTACAAATTTTAGGTACCTTATGTTGAAAGTAGGGAATTGCAGCCATGTATTTGAGGATGTGTGATCTTTGGACTTTATGCACCTGCTCTTGGAAATGAGGAGCTGCGTCATTTTAAGGCTCCAGGTTCCTCCTGGACTTGATAATTTTTACCCTCCTTACCTGCAACAAGGGGGTTGTGGCTGTGTGTTTTTAGGCTTTTACTTCTTTCAACTAATAAGCTTCAAATAATATGTTTTAAATTGGATTCTGGTGAAGCATTTCTAGGATTTTCACCTGTTGTATTGTTCGTCAATCCACAGATTGATTGATTTTAGATCTGTATTGGTCTTTATTTAATTCTTTGCATCAAGGGATTTCATTTGTGGGGTTTACACTCAACTTAACTCAGGTTTTCAAAGAAAATATAATTTTTTTAGGGTTCGAGACCTCGGGTCAAACCTGTCATTCATATGAGGTGAAGAATGTGGTTGTTGGAGGGATTGCAGTTTTAAGCAGAAGGACCATCGGACACAAAATGGAATGGGCCGGACCCGGGCGAACCATAAGGGTTTCCTCAAATGATGGTAGTTTTGCGGTGGGAGCATTTGCCAAATTGGTGCCCACTTTTCTCAATTCCACCTTTGTTCACAATGCTGATACTCACGACCTCGGGCTTTATCTTTTTCCCCTGTTATTAGTGCCTCTGACTAAAATCTTGAGCTTATCAAAATGATTGCTTTGATGGTTCTTTGCAGTCTTTTATTGTCCTTTCTTGATTAAGTTATGCTGACCATCTCTCTCTGTGTGTGTTATATGAGCTCTAGTTGCATCTTGTGTTTTTGATAAAAAGACACTAATTATTAACCATGTAATTGTCTTCTTTTTAATTTTTCTTTATTCTAATTTCTGGAAATGTTTTCTCCTTTTTGTGTTTGTGCGCGCGCGCGCGCGCGTGTTTGGGGCTGGGGAAGAGGGGGAGGGGGCACTTGGTTGTAAAAAATTGAATTTGGGGTTTTGATGATGCTTTGCCGGCCTACTTATGAGCAAAGAGTTAAAAGTATTGATTCTTCTTGAAATTTTATATTCCTGACTATACATGTGAGATTAAAAATGACAAACTTGCTATATTTTTCTTCATTATTTACCATTTTCGCTTTTTTAGTACTTGTATTCCTTTTAGAATGTTTGACACTCTAGATATTCAAAGCCATTAAGCCTCATATGCAGTGGTTCGTGTACATCTTTTTCCTTTTACATCATGTTTCTCAAGTGTCTACAATGCCTGTGTTTGTGGAATATTACATGTTAGTGGTATATAAGTGCTTTCTTTACACTGGTCATTTAACTACTTCAATAGTTGTGGGAAATTTGTTCTCTATGTTGGCTTTGATTATTTAGGAACTTGTTGAGTGTATATACAGTCTCTAAGTATAATTGTGCACTGTACTGTCATTGAAGTTTTTATAAACTCAGCTCAAAAAAGGCCACCTAAATGGCTGTCTGCTCTATGACGGATGTGGCACTGACTACCTGTTTAACATAGTCTGTATCCATTGTCTTGCTGGGTACTGGATAGCATTAAAATTCGTTCATATGATACTCTTATTCATGATGCTGATACTCACGACCTCGGGCTTTTATAGCTTGATGTCCTCTTTTCAAGTGAACATTGTAATTAAGTTTGGTTGATGACAGTGAATCTTAAAGTTGAGCAATTGCAGCTGAAAGAAAGCAGGATGCATTTTAAAATAAAAATTGTGTTTATATTGTGTGCATAATAAACTAATAAAGTATATTAAAAGTGGAGTATCAGTCAGAGGTCCTTTTCTAATTATATTAGAAGTTATTATGATTTTATCAATCCTTGCTAATATTAGAACCTTGGTTGAATGATTGTATCCTTGCTAATATTAAATTTTCCTAACAGATTCAGTGAGGTATCATATTCCAAATTACTTCCAATATGCTATTTCCCTTGCATCCACCACCCAATTAGAGGGTCTCTCACTGTTTATCAAAGCTCTCTGGTGAGATGACAATGAAAAAGAAGATGTATGATATACATTTATTGGGCATATATACATTTTTTGTTCCTAACAGCCACCTTAAAAAAACGAAAAAAGAAAAAAAAAAAAGTTACTTTGGAAGGTGCATTAGAACCCCCACAACCTTATACCAATGAAAGATATCTCCTCTGTAGCTCTCATACTAAGGAAGATATTGCAATAAAGAGATTTTACTGAAAATACTCCTTTGGCTGAAGACTTTAAAGTGGAAAAATGTTCCCCATTTTGCTGATGAATTTCCTCAAGCTTCTGGTAGCTTTGTGTATAATAAGGCTAAAATAATTGGCTTGGGTTTATTTTTTTATTTTTTTTTTATTTTTTTTTTGGGATGGGGGGGAGGCTTTTAAATTGTTCATTCAATTCTCTTTTATATTTAGGTTGCGTACTGTTGGAAAATTATGATTGGACGATTTAGAATTTGGATAATATTATATCTAAATAAATGAATTAAATAAAACATACAAATAACATTGGCAATTCAGAATGTACAAAACGTATGATAATTTTTAATTACACAGAATTATATACAAAGTAGGAAACTACTTTACTATCTAATTAGAATTAGATAAAGAAGAAGAGAAAGATTACTTGAATATGAATTCTACCAATATTAGAATTATATTCAAGTAACCAATAGCACAAAAGATAAATAACAGGATATATATTAAATATAAAATCCATCACTTACATATTGTCCAGATAGCAGAAATGTAGAAATTTAAAAACATATGTTAGTCTTCATCAAGGTTAGTGTTTAACATTATGTCCTTAAGATAGATTTCGTCCCTCCTATTGGTGCTTATCGTTTCTCAGACGTCTGCCTTCCAAGATACAATTACCAATACTTAAAAAAGAAGCACAATAATCTTCAAGCACGGTGAACCAAAACATGTCTATCTCTCTCTAGATGCAAACCGACATAACGATGACATGAATGCATGAATTAAATTCTAAAAGGACTCTAGATGTCGTCCGTTTATAGACTTAAAGGTGCCTCTGCAGACAGACACCATGAACAACCATAACTCTATGCATGGACACGAAAAACAGACGCGACTGTAGAGAACAGACATGACTGTTTTGCACTAACGGTCACAAACTGACATGTATGTGGAGATTTAATCTTCAATTTTTATTCAAAATATAACAATCCCAAACATGAATGAAAATTTGTTGGATAACTATGCATATGACAAATGCTGACGCAAGAGAGATAAGGAGAGTTTCCGCATCAGGAGAGGTAACTTGAGGCCTTGAACCTTCTTTAGTGAAAGACTATCGGATTTGCTGGCTGATTGGTGAACATATGTCTTGAACTGTCAGTTGTTTGTGCAAACCAAGACCATAGAATTTACATGATTTTCCTCCGGACATTTTTGGTTCTAATTATTGTATTCATTTTGGCATTGAACAATACCTGATTTTCATGATTGCTCTAAAGAATTTAGCCTTATCATTCTCATAGAAGCAGCCCCAACTACACCTATATAGGTGATTCTTATTAAGAGTATCATGCTATACCATATTTGAATAATTCAAGATATAAGAATCATTAAAAGCTTAACTTAACCTAGTTCATGCTACAAACATCATCGTGTCATCATAGGAATAGGTAAGAGAATTCTCTTCTCAGTGATTCTCAGCTGGCCGGATTCTTAAGTTTGCCAAACACCCCCCTAAGGATCTTAGATCATTTGTCTTGGCTTGAAAGCTAAAGGACAAAATTTTTTGGGAGATAATCATGTGTATTCCTCCTACCATTAAGTCTAGTTGGCAAACTTTGAATATTTTCAGACTTACCCAAACTTTTAAACTAATTTCTTGGTTTCCAAGGGAGTCTTAATCTACGTATTATATTTGCTGGAATTAACATTTCAAATATACTATAAGAAGCAAATATATTTTCTATTTCTTGTTATACGTGTGCAGGACCGGCCCTGGGTTTGGGTGGCCCTAAGCGAGTTCCTAGAATGAGGCCCTTCTACATTTTGATATTAAAAAAAAAAAAAAAAAAAAAAAATATTTTTGTTTTTTTTTTTTTTTTTTTTTTTGGATAAGCAAGAATTTATTGAACCAAAGGGGCAACAAAGCCCAGAACAAATTACAACTCAAGGCCACAGAAACCTAAGGAAAAACCGGCAGCACCTCCCCATGATAGGGAGCAAAACCAGCAGTCAATCCTAATAGAACAATAGGAAAACAACAAGAAAACAAAAACCGTCCCAAAACAGGGGACAAAAGCAGAAAACAACAGAACCGCCCCTAAACAGGGGACAAAAGCAGAAAACAAGGATGTTCAGATATTCATTAACTTGGAAAAATAGTCTTAAATTGACATATTCATTTGGGGATGTTCAGATATTCATTAACTTGGAAAAATAGTCTTAAATTAAATAAATGAAGATAAAGTTAACCACTTAGAGAAGGAATGATCATATTCAATATGTACCGTACAAGCAAACATGTATTTATATAGAAATCAAGTATATAATAACTGTTTAAATGCCTCCAGTTATTGTCCACCTAGTGACTAGGGCAACTGACTACTAACAATGAATCTGTCTTATACCCCAAAACAAAAGGAAACAAGCCAAACATATTAGAAATATCCAAAAATTTACCAAAATCAACCAACTAGTAATGAAATGAAACGAATAAAGCGAACTAGAAAATATTAGTAAAAAATGTGAATGCTTCACAGAAAGTTAAGTTTAACTAATAAAAAACACCACCAACCGTGAAAATAGAGAAATATAATAACAGGAAAATAAAAGAAGAGAAAGGTGAAAGGATTATCTTTCAGTACCTCCAACCTGATAAGATCACTGAGTTGGTTCAAAGGCAGTGGCTTCAAAGATGCAGGCTTTCTCTTTGGAATTCCGTTATACCCATATGCAATTGCAGCATCCTTAAAAAAAAATAAATAAATAATATGCCTTTTCAAGCAATCCAAGGAAAATATATATATATTTTTTTCCATTCAATTTAATAGGATTAAAGTGCAGATGAGAAATTAAGACACAACTATGTGTTTTGCTGAACGCTATTATCAGTTAATCCAGCCATTCCAGTTTTCAATCAGAGAACTTTATTGCCATAAATCATATTTTAGACCCTAATGCTGGTATTTCTTCCACTATGATTTTCTAACATGTCGGAGCCTCAAAACTCTCCCCAATCTCTCAAATGGTCAAACCCTATCTACCTCCCCAAAAACAATCTATCAGACCCTAATCATCAAATAAAAATATATTTGATGGGGAAGCAGTGATTTGCAGCAGTTTAAACAAACAGAACAAGCCCTAAAATAGAGAAGAAACAAATTAGAGAACTAAGAGAAGAATCGTACCGGAGATTGAGAGAGAGATAGAGAGAGTTAGAGTGGGCTGCTTCAATGCTTCCGCCACTCCGCCTGAGAGTTAGAGTGGAGACTGGAGAGAGTTAGAGTGTACTGTGGAGTCGTCAGTCGTGGAGAAGGTTGAACTGCTGAAGGCTAATTGATGCCTTGACTGGTAAATTGAACAGGGAAGGGAAAAGGGCCTCAAAAAATTTGGGCTGGTAAACCGTAAACTGTACATGCTAAGGGCCTCAAAAAAATTTGGGCTAATGGGCTGGCATAGCTAAGGGCTCAAAAAAATTTGGGGCCCTCCTAAAATGGAGGCCTCAAGCCACTGCCTTACCTTGCAAAAGCCAAGGGCCGGCCCTGTACGTGTGTCTAAATGGATAGTTTTTCACCATAAATGTCTGAAATGCTAGAAAAATATTTTCAGTCACTCCACCTGAAATATCTTTTATATAGATCTTGTTCTTGTGGTCTGAATATCAAATAAGTTCCATAAATTTTGACTTCTCAAGTAAAATTAAGTATGTTTAATCTTGCACCAATTCTTTCAATTATGTTGAAGATATGACTTTTAGGGATGTAAAATATTGTTTAGAATTATGCATTTTTGTTAATTCTTGATTGAGTTGAATATAAAGGCACCTTAAGTTCCAAAGGTTCACAAAAGATTCTAAATTCTGGTAAAAAAATTAATTCAAGTCTTCCAACTAATTCCTTGTCAAGAAGATCAAGTTTGTATATTTATGAGAAACTGTGACCACTAAAAACTGTCACAGCTTTTTTTAGTGACATTTATGAGAAACCGACCATTGAATTACTGTGATTTTTGGCATACATAATATGCATATGTACTATATATATCTAATCCAACAATCTGTTTTTCAAAATGTGCATCACACAATTATCTTAGGCTTCATGCTGACATAAGCTTATATAAGAATATTTTGACTTGATCAATCCTCTGTGTGTGTGTGTGTGTGTGCGCGTGTGTGTCTATATATATATATAGAAAAATATTCTAGTCAGGGGTACCTGACTTTAACTAAAGTCAACTAAGAACACAAGCCATTGGATTGGAATCTTGAGATGAATCATCCATTAAGTGAATGGGAATCCAACGGCTTGTGTTCTTAGCTAACTTTAGTTAAAGTCAGGTGCCCCTAACTAGAACACTTCTATATATATATATATATATATATATATATATATATATATATTGTTGGTATATTTTAATAAAAATGTAGCTCACCTTCTTACCTTCTTGTCCCACATTGGTTAGAGAAGAGAATAATAAGTGGTTTATTAGCTCTCTTCGATCTTCACTCATGCTTAGTGAAGGCTTAGAGAACTTGGCACCTCACGTGCGCAAGAAGGGAAGAAAGTGGAGGGGGTATGAGTAGACCAACACCTGTAGCTCTCCTACTCGGACAGCTTATATACCCAGCTGTGGTCAGACTTATGCAATTCTGTAACAATCCATAATTCATTTTTCTATTTTTTTTTTCTGTTACAGATTCAAATTAAATCAGATTTGATTAACATGTTGAATTAGTCATATAACCCCCATCTGTTATAAATTTTATTCAAATCAATTTTGAATTCTAAATTGAATTTTTTCATAACTTACATTTTCATTCATGGCTACCTATTAATTTTTGCAGCACATGTGACATCTTGCCACACCTATAAATAGAGACCTCTCCATAGCATTTTCACTCACCAATTCACAAGCTATCTCTTCTCTCTTTCATTCTCTACAATTTCCAGAATTTTAAGTGTTATGTGAGTTTTTCTTTAGGCAAAGAAAGGTGTTGTGTAGCTTCAAATTTTCTCAAAGTTGTGTAAGCTTACAGAAAATAATAGTGAGTGGCTGGGCTTGTTGTATCATGGAGGCGACGTGCTAGAAACTATTGCATCAGATTTTCCGTAGTGGCTTGAATCGTCTTAAAGAGAGCAACCTAGTCTGCGCCTCAACCTACCTTACTTCACTTTTCCTTTATTTTTGAGGTAATATTATTTTATATTTTCCAAAAATTTTAAGACGATTTCAGCCATGGAAGGAACTTGTAACGCCCCAACCTGACAATATATATACTGACCATCCCGGGTAGGTCAACACGTGTCAAACTGAAGATACAGCCTATATTTCTATACTCAGGAGATAGAAAATATTTATATTTAAAACATGAAATGAAATGAAATGTACATACATATTTCCCAAGTCGTAAGAAGTTAACAATTCTACAAGTAAAATATCATAATGCTAACATCCCTGGTATATGGGCACAGGCAAAGTATACATAAATATTCAAGTCTAAAATTCTATCCCTGCTCAAGATATATTGCAAGAATGCACCCAAAAGCTACTAATCCAACAGCAAAATGCAATGAGCTCCATCATGCAAGTTACTATCGTACTTCTGAAAATCTACTGTATAAAACACAGCGTGAGCCTGAAATGCTCAGTAGAAATATTATCCTCAACTATCAATAATAATATCCATGCATGAATTATCTTAGTCAATGAAACAAAATATTGCATTTAAATCAAGTTATGAAAATCTGTGTGGGCATTCAATTATATAAAACATTCCCATGTCAATCAAAACAGTCAGCTCATGAAAATATCACAGTCCATTTGCTATATTTTGGGCTAACAAGCCCCTAACTCAGCTAGGCTAAAATATAACCACTATGGGGTTCTTCCTCTGAGGGTAATCCGGCTAGCTGCCTTGTACGGTCAACTGCCCAGCCACTTATGGGGCTATTTATTTGGGTCTGCTCTAAGGCTCCACCCAGGACCACAGGCCCTTAAATCCCTTGTAATACCATTGAGCCAAGTTCCAAATATTTCATCCATGCTCATCAATGTAAACTCATCCATTTATAAGATATTGTATCATAAGATGTATACAGTTCATTTAGAAAACAAAATTATAAACAGCAGAGCATGTTTTTATAAGTCACATAGAGTCCAGGCAATTCATTTCATATACTTTTACAGTTCAACACAAATCATGCCACATATAATATTCAAAAGATTATTATCACATGCATCAGGGTTATTCTCAAGATATTTCAAAGAGTTATCAATATAAGCAATTTTAGGAAAACATATTATTAATGCTAGCGAGGATAGACACATTCCTACCTTTACCAATGTGAACTCTAGACTCAACTTCCTTCCACAAATGCACCCTAACTAGCGAAGGGATTGTCTATTGGACTATCAGGACCTGAAATAGGAAAATAAACAATGCATTTCTCAACTCCTAGCTTATGCATAAAAATAGACGGACTAAGGCTCCACAAGCCAACCCACTTCATCCAAAGGGAAATAGGTTTTACAAACTCCTTTAAGTATATAAAGTTCATTTAGAACGAATCTTGAATAAGAAAAACAGAAAATAGTTAAAATAGTCATAACTGACAGATTAGTCGACTAGTCATTCTTGATTAGTCGACTAATGAATCTATTATTCGACTAGTCAACATACTTAGTCGATTAAAAGAAGGTCAATAGCTAAATTCGAAAATTCAGGATGAACTAGTCGACTAGTACTAATCGATTAGTCGACTGCTCTTCTGCAAAAACCCATAATTCCGAGATTTAAACTTCTTAAATCTCAATCCAACTCTAAAATTCAACAACAAACTCAGAATTCAAAAAAAGAACTTTAAATATGCTAAATCTACTACCTTTATACCCACCCAAAGCCATATCCTTAAGATCAAACATGGGATTTTAACTCAAAAACCCAAAAACCCATTTTAACATACATAATCAAAACTAAATGAAATATACAACTCAAACCCTTCCAAAATTATGCGAAACCATCCTCCACAACAATCTAGAATCACCAAATTTCACAAATTGAAAGCTTAAACCCCAAAACCCACAAAAATGGTTTTCAATATAAAGTGAAGAAGATGAAGAAAACAAGTAAACAAACATGCCTACTGATTGTATCACAATCATACCTTCAATTATGGTATTACTGTGTTCCCTTATGTATTTAGTTGCTTATTATAAGTCTGTTTTTATATAATTCAGTTACAGTTGCTCAAATTCTCTTTTGTAGGAAATTTATACAGATTCGTATAAGTTCGAGCTGTCACTCGTGAAGACTTACCTGATGCGCCAAAGAATTGAATGTTTCAGGTCAAGAATCAAGGCGATGAAGTTCAGAAGATCACAGAAGAAATTCTGCAATCACCAAGCCAGACCCAACATGACTATCGATAGCCAAGTTTGGCTATCGATAGAACTTCTATTCGATAGCCATACTTCGCTATCGATAGACATGAGGCGGCTGAGGGCATTCCAAGATATTCTTCAAAGATGCCAGGGGCATTTTGGTCATTTGTAAAATCAGCCTATAAATTCAAGTGTCTGTGTGACTTTAAGAGGGTTCATGACTTTGCTTTTGGATCATTTCTCTTTCGAATTCAATAGACTTTATTTTACAGTTCAATTCTGCTTTTTATTCTGTCATTTACTTTTCTGCACTTTTCTACTTTATGCATGGCTCAATTCTCATTTGAGGATTGTTCTTTACTTATTCAGTCATTTTCTTTATTTACTTAAGCCTTTTTCTTTATTTATTTTTGCCATTTTCTTTATTTAATTTAGTCATTTTCTTTATTTATTTATGCCATTTTCTTCATTTACTTCAGTCATTTTCTTTATTTACTTCAGCCATTTTCTTT
The DNA here is from genome assembly GCA_017140935.1 of Hamamelis virginiana. Taxonomy (NCBI): domain Eukaryota; kingdom Viridiplantae; phylum Streptophyta; class Magnoliopsida; order Saxifragales; family Hamamelidaceae; genus Hamamelis; species Hamamelis virginiana. Next base: position 16,552 of record JAESVK010000756.1, read on the forward strand.
ATTTACTTCAGTCATTTTCTTATTTACTTCAATCATTTTCTTTATTTGCTTCAGTCACTTTCTTTCTGCTTTATTTTATTTCCATCCCGTGATCCCGAGGAAGCTTGTCATGGATAAAAGAGATTCTCCTCCATTGATGTGTAACTAATTACCAAGCTATAATGAGGATAAAGTTTGGATTCTTTACGCATTCCTAGTTTATAAACATTCATTTATACGTATTTATGTGATTGCTTAGTTGTGAAGGTTTTACCGCACACTATTGCTAATCTAATATAATACTATCATATTTATGTGATTGCATAGATGTGAAGGTTTACTACACACTATTGCTAAATCTATTATAATATAATTGTATATCTGTGATTGCAATTATAGAATTATGCAATGGTACTTATTGGGATGAATAACGATCAAGCAAGCTTTGTTCCCAATTAAGGTGGATCGTGGCAATCCATTCCTTTTCAAAGATAAACATGCCGAATCAGCTATTCATCATCTTTTTGGGATTCCTTCTTGTAGTTGGATGACCCACCATACATAAATACTATATTGTGGATTTTATAAACTAAAGTGAGTAATTGACATTCAAACGGACCGCTCACCCAGCTTCCGCTCATTCCACTAATTAATCGCGTAATTAATCTGTTTTAATTAATACCAGTGTTTTCGCTTCAATCCATTTGAAGCTCTTTTCACCACCAATCAAATTGATATTATTCTTTCACGTTAATTAAATCTAATAGTTTCTCGCATTAAGCCTATATATTTCCCAATGGTTCGACACCCGTGCTCACCAATCATAATTGAATTGAGATTAACAACACGCGGTTTTATAAATATATTAATCTTGATCATTAACAAGGAATAATCTCCCTTGTTCCGTGCCGATCAAATTTTGGCGCCGTTGCCGGGGAGTGTAACGGTTTATAAAAACAAATTATTGGACTTAATTTTAGTTGTGAATATTAATACTATTAATATTATATACTACATATTCTTTGATACTGTTTATACATATTCTTTTATACAATTTATTCTCTATTTCCATTCGCAAGTTGCTTTAATAAGGAATTGGGAGCTTCACTCTCGCGCGCTTAAAAGAAAAATTAAAAGCTTAAGCTTAACTGCTTCACCATTTTATTTGAATTCTTTGATTATTACTGTGGAAACGTGAGTTTATGCGAGGTAGGAGGTCGTTGTCGTTAAACGTAATACCTATTGACCCTGATTTAGAAAGAACTTTGAGAGCTACTAAAGCCTCTCTTATACAATCTAGTGAGTCCATACCTTCGCAGAGTTCACCCATGGTTGAGTTGCCTGTGCGTAATGTTATGATGCCTGCAGAGATTGCATAGGTTCCACCAGTCCCTAAGACTCTTAGGGACCATTTCATGCCCAACAGTTTCAATCCACCCTCCTGTATCCAAATTCCGCACATTGAGAATCTCATCTATGAGATCAAGCATGCTACCTTGCAGATGCTTCCTACTTTCTATGGCTTAGATAGAGAGAACCCATACGATTATCTGCATGAATTCCTAGGGATATGTTCCACCATTCAAATTCAGGGTTTTCGTCCAGAATCCCTGAAACTTTTTTTGTTTACATTCTCCCTAAAGGATAAAGCTAAGCACTGGATCAGTACTCTTCAGTCACCCATCCCCATCACTATATGGGAACAACTTCAGAAGTTATTATTGTCTAGATTCTATTCTATAGGAAAAACTCATCAAATGAGAAGAGGCATAACAAATTTCATCCAATATGAACAAGAGTCGTTCCATGAAGCCTGGGAGAGAATGAAAGAACTTCTAAGGTTATGCCCCCATCACGATGTACCTAAGTGGCAAATCATAGAGTTTTTTGTTAGGGGTTTAACTGAGGGAGACACCCAAACTGTTAAATTTGCATGTGGGGGAGCAATATTGAGTCCTTGAGGATGAAATGTGGGCTTTATTTAAAGCCTTGAGTGAGGATTCTTTCCATATGGCATCTATGTCTTTAGACAACCGTGATAAATCTGTGTCTAAGAAAAATCCTCCCAAGAAGGGTGGTATCTATGACGTGAATCACCAAGCTTTGGCAAACAAACAAGTAGAGTCTTTGTCTCAAAAGCTTGTCTAGATAATAGCTCCACAAGGGCAATTTTCTAAAGCCCATGTTAAACCTGTCAACTTGGTGTGCAATATTTGCACTCACCCTTCTCATGAGACCTCGTATTGTCCCATGGCGGGACGATACCCTGAGTTCGTCCAAGAGCAAGTAAGTGCTGCTCAAGGATATGCACTACCTAGGAATGACCCATATTCCAATTCTTACAATCTTGGGTGGAAGACTCACCCAAATCTTCAGTGGTCAAGCCAGCCGAGAGGGTCCAATCCTAGTCAACCTGTGAGACCCACATACAGCGGTAACACCGCTGGTGTTCAGTTATATAGACCACTACATGTGCAACCCCAATACCCAAGCTATGGTGCTCCCCAAGCACCTCCACCCCATTATCAGAGCCAAGCTGTGACTCAACCACCACCACAACCTCTAAGAATGCCTGGTTTTGAGGAACAAGTCTTAGCTACCTTGAAAAGCCTAGAGGCCTCTGCACAACTCACTCATTCCCATTCCCAATCAATCTCAAAATTAGAAACCCAAATGGGCCAACTAGCGGCTTTCTTTAGTCGCAGAGAGAAGGGAAAGTTTCCGAGTCAAGCAGTTAGTAATCCTAAAGGAGCTTACGTGGCTGAGGGCTCTACTTCTCAGAACCCTCAATGTAATGAGGATGTGAAAGCTGTTACAGTGTTGAGGAGTGGAAAGGTTGTAGACAATAAAGTTGGGAAGTGTAAGAGAGGAGAAAAATAAAAAGAGAAAGAGAAAGAAAAGAACCAGAAAAAGCGAAGGAGTTTGATACAAAGAGGGATAACTTTCCCTCAGTATTAGACGATCCGTTGGCATCTTATGTGCCAAAAGCCCCTTTTTCGTCTGCGCTTATAGCACCTGAGAGAACTAAAAAAGGGGCTAGCATGTCTGATATGTTAGAGGTTTTCAAAAGCGTTCATATCAATTTACCTCTTCTAGATGCCATCAAACAAATTCCTTCCTATGCAAAATTGTTGAAGGAAATGTGCACACAGCAAAGAAAGGAGTGCATTCATTTGTCCAAAACTATAACTCCAGTAGACATAGACAGTTTTGTGTGCCAAGTCCAAGCTCCTATTAAAAGAAAAGATCCTTGTACGCCAACCATACCCTGTTTTTTAGGAAGCCATTATATTGATAGAGCATTGGTTGACTTTAGTGCTAGCGTGAATATAATTCCATATTCTGTTTACGCTAAAATGGAGCTTGGGACACTCCAAGCCACACTTACTATTTTCAATCTGCTTATAGGTCCACTAAGGTACCTAGAGGGGTATTGCAGGATGTTCTGGTTAAGATAGATTCTTTTGTCTTTCCTGCAGACTTCATAGTCTTGGATATGGAGCCCGTTGATGTCAATAGGCCACAAATCCCAGTGATCATAGGAAGACCTCTTTTAGCAACTGCAAATGCAGTCCTTCATTGTAGGACTGACATCATGAAGGTGTCGTTTGGAAACATGAAAACTCGGCTGCAAGTGTATAGTGCAGCCAATCAACCTCATAACTTTGAGGAATGTTCTTTTGTAGATATCATTGATAAAGTGGTAGAGGATGCTACACCCTATCTTCTGTCTAAGGACCTGTTAGAAACCTGCCTTAATTATTTTGGGTTCGAGGACTATGACTTTGAGCAATCATTCATGGAGGTGAATCTCGTCTTAGATTCTACCTCCACCATAGGAAAGATGCCCTGGAGACCTAGGGTCGAGCCACTTCCTTCCATTGCTAGTACCCCATGCCCCACATCTTTCGAGTCTCCGCCGCAACTTGAGTTGAAGCCTTTACCGGCTAATCTTAAGTATGCCTTTTTAGGTACACTACTACAAAAAACATTTTTAAGGACGGTTTTAAACCGTCCTCTTTGATTTAAGAGGACGGTTTTAAATGTGTCCTCATGCTCGATGTCTTTATAAATTATAGATTTAAGAGGACGGTTTTACGAGTGTCCTTAAAAATACGAATTAAAAGGACGGTTTTACGAGTATCCTTAAAAATATGATTTAAGAGGACGGTTTAAAACTGTCCTTAAAAACATTTTTAAGGACAGTTTTAAACCGTCCTCTTAAATCATATTTTTAAGGACACTTGTAAAACCGTCCTTTAATTCATATTTTTTATAAGGATATCGTGACTGAGGACATATTTAAAACTGTCCTCTTAAATCATATTTTTAAAGACAGTTGTAAAACCGTCCTCTTAAATCTGTGATTTATAAGGACAGTTTTGTAAACTGTCTTCTTTTGACGAAATTTTAGCAACATACCTGCTGTTTTTTGGCAATATACCTACTATTTTTTGGCCTGTTATTTGTAATAGGTACATGTTTGCTATTACAAAAGCAACAATGGCATCCTTTGTGTACATAAATGACAAATTGTCTGTTTAATATAGGCAGAGCTAGGATATATATAAAGCCAATATTGTTAAAAACATAAATGTATAGCTAGGTACAATTATGTGAAGCAAAGCTATGCATGTCCAACACTTCACAAAATGTGCAACACAAATCATATAAATTTACATCTTCAACGATTCTGTGAATATTTCAACAACTTTTAGAGAAACAAAAAAAGTCTTCTTATAAACCCCCAGACTTCATAAATCGATAATGTAGCATGCATGTTCCCAAAATCTGCCAAAATTCGTGTCCAAAGCACGCAGATTGCATAAATCAAGAAACACGACTCCAAAATCCAACAAAATCGGTGTCCAAAGCACACAACGCTTGAAGCCTACATAAAAATATAGAGTAAATAAACAAAACTAAGCATTTTATATTCCTAAAATGCTAGAAAACCAAACACACATTCGTAAAAATGCATTGCAATGGATAATATCAATCTACTTACAAGATATATATATGTGAACAAAATCCAATTTTATCGTTAAGGAAAACAAGAAATATCACCAGTCTTTCAACAAGTTTGATCGACACAACTGTCTTGTACAATTATATGAAGTATTTGTAACATAACTTCTATATATCCATATCCTCCCTGAATGTTGTGTGCAAACTAAGGATGACTAAATCCAAGCTAGCTACACCCATAATTTTTACAATATATTTTGGAAATTCGTTGGAGGGCAAGGTATGAGACTAACCTTAAAATTTTAAAAACAACAATACAAAACAAGATACAAGTAGTACTTATGGTGCATCCCAAAACCCAAAAGCATAACTCTTTAAGTGTTTGTCTAGCAATTTCATAAGTAAATTCGTATAGAAAATGCATCCCACCGAAGCTTTTGTTGGGTCTTGACATTAACTCCATTAAAAATTCTTAGTTGTGATTTTGCAGTGAAGAATAATATTAAGTACCCCTCATTTCAAAAAATTCACATCATGAAACCAAGGACTGCATATATAATATTACTAACCCCATATGCAATAAAACTCAAGGTGTACTATGCATAAAATACTGCAAACCCAAATGGGTCTCCGTCCAACCTCCTCCCCCGATACTACAATATTTATAACGATCCCACAATAGAACCCAGTAATAACACTTCAAAGCACATATTTCTACTAGATTATCAAACCATTGTTTTATTTATAGAGAGAGAACTTAAATACCTAGGGGTCAACGACTTGATACAACTAATGCCGCACCTTACCGAATCCATCTTCATTGACAAAGCTAGTCCAATCTTATATATATATATATATATATATATATATATATATATATCAATCTTAGGAGTATGTATTTTACCAAACGGGAAGATAAGAGTAGAATTTTTTACAACCCTCTAACCATACCTTCACATGCGGTCACGTATGTAGTTCATCAGTTCTACTCTCACCTCATCCATCAAAATACTCTTGTAGGTTTCATCAATTCGAAACTACAATTATTTGTGAAGGTATATACCATGACTTAGTAATGCATAAACAATTTAATTTGTAACGCCCCAAACTGACCATTATACCGACCATCCCGGGTAGGTCGACACGTGTCAAGATGAAGGTACAACCTGTACTGCTCATTCATATTTCCATACACAGGATAAAGAGAGGATAATTTATAACAACATGAAATGATATGTTCTAGTGCATACATGCCCAAGTACGAGTAATACAACAAGTGATGAGACAAAAGTACCAAGCTTAATGCCAACATCCCTGGCATATAGGCTAATAAGGAAATAAACTGATAGTTCGAAATACAAATAACTCAAATGCAAACTAGACTGCTCGATGCACGACTACCCAGAACACTGTTAATCCCGATGCAACCCGAGTAGAGTTTCCTACCATTGAAACTCTACTAGAAACCTGTAAACCTGCTGCATGAAACACAACATGAGCATGAAATACCCAATATGAGTACAGCATCAACCAACAGTAATAATATTGATACAAGGAACATGTTAAATAAAACAGTTTGTTTTCAGTTCAAAGTTCAATGACAGGAAATGGTGTGGGTTTAGAACAGTTATAAACGCAAAATAATATCCATCAATTTCGAAGACCAGGCTCACGGAACGTATATCAGGACGTTGTTCTAGGCTAACAAGCCTCCGGCACAACGACAGCCGAAACCGACCACTACGGGGTCTCACCTCTCGAGGATAACCGATCAGTTGCCTAGAACACATGGCCAACTGTCGAGCCACTACGGGGCTGTATACTTCGGGTCCGCACTAAGGCTCCACCCAGGACCATGGGCCCTTAAATAATCTCCCTGTATACTAACCGAGCCTAAACCATGCATAACAGCAAGAGTTTATATAATTCCAAATCAATTTCCAGAGCGGGCAAGTAAAGCAATTCATATGTGGCATATAAGCATAATCAAACATCATTTCTAAACAGTTATAACATCATCCGAAAGCAGGAATGAAATAAGTAAATCCATATGCCAACATATAGGTTCATAAACAATTATAAAACACACCACACCTATAGCACGTGAAGTATGTTCCATGTATCATGTTTGTTTCATAAATCAATTCAGCATATCGGGTTATAAAAGTCATATATCATCACAGTTAGAGAGGTTCAGTATCCTACCTTGACTGGGCAAATAAACTCCTAGCAGTGTTATGATGTAATGCACACTAACTCGCGAAGGGATAGTTATCGGAACTATCCTGATCTGAAACATTGGCCAATAAAGATATGCATAAGTCCCTATCTAATAAAATAAACCGAATATTCAAAAACTAGACTCCGAGAGCTTTCCGTACATATAAAGTACGCGAAAATCGGAGCGCATATGCAAAAGTTATGAAGGTTTGAAATTCGAAGTAGAAAATTATCAAAATAGCCAATATCAATAATGGCAGGGGCATTATCGTAATTTGGCCATGAAAATAACCACAATGGTCATCTTCTTCACGAGGAGCCAACCTGCAACCGAATTTCACACTTAAAAAAAATAATAATATTCAAAATGCAAACAAGGTTATATGGTTTTATTAAAACTATAAATCAAAAGGTTAAAATCTTAGTTTATATATGTGTATGTGTATATATATATATATATATTAAAACCCCAAGAATGCCACAAGACTGCCACGGCTGGAGTGCCATGGCCGGAGCTCACAGAGAGCTTCAGTCCGGTCCTTCAAAATTTAAAATAACCTCTTAAAAAAATGTAAAACTCAAGTAAATCCCTCAAGTAGTTAGTTTAACAAACATTGAAATCAATTAAAGAAAAACCAAAGCTTGAATCAAACACCATGACTGCTGTGAGTCATCTTCTTCACAAGGTTATTAAAACTCAGATTTTTTGGATTATCACAACAATGCTCACCACATGCAAATCCTTTGATCTCAATGGTTGTCAAAATATAGATTTTTGGGGTATCACATGCAAGGTAGCTTGACTTGATTTACAACAAAATTCAAATCAAAAGCTCGGATGGAGCTGCCATGGCTGCTGCATCACGGCATCCCCCACACAGTCCACTTGAAACTCAAAATTTAACCATTCTTTTGTTGATTCAATGCATGCAGACTTAAGATAACAAGATTCATTCACTAAACTAGAAAATAAGAAACCAAAATAAGAGAAACCCAAGCATAAACAGTCCCGAAAATACAAGCTCAAAAACAGAGCTTCATGTAATGCCATCAAAGTTTCGAAAATGCAGCAGATCCGACCATGCATGTTTGAATCCACCCCAAATATACCACCACTGACATGGATCCACTACATGCAACCCAAAATTTTGAGATCCATTGTTTGGAAACATGTTTTTAATGCAAAACCCACCATTACGAAAATAACCAGTGTTTGGATCATGCAAAAGCTGATTTAAGAATTTACATGCATGCTTTGAAAAATGATAAAACCTCGAAGCATTTTGTATGCAAATGAAATCTCCTCAGATCAGCAGAAACAAGTGAAATTTCAAAGATGAGAGGGAAAAGAATGAAAGCATCAAACCAGGAAAGCTTCAAGCTCACCTTAAATGGAAGAAGAAGGGATTCCGGCAAGGAATCCGGCGAGGATCCGGCCAAAACTCCACCCCAGTTGCACACACACTCTCTCTCCCTTCTCTACACTCTCAGCTCTCTCTCTAAAGGCCCGAAATGAACCAGCTGAAAGTGGGTTATGGGAGCTGCCAACTTCGGGTTTAAAAAGAAGAAAGTGGGGACTGTTTTGCAATTTGAAAAAAAATTCAATTTGTTAAATTTGCAAGGGCCCTTTTGGTTTATATAAAACTTTGAAATCACCCTCAACACTTAATATAATTTCAAATTTTGAAACTTCTTAATATAAAATACCCCAAGCTTATTAAAATAATAAAAATAGCATTAAAATTTTTGGGGGTATTACAACATTACCCCCTTTTGAAAATTTCATCCTCGAAATTATAAGACAAACTAACCATGAAATAAATACGGGTACTGCGCTCTCATAGACTCTTCCGATTCCCAAGTAGCTCCCTCGACATCGTGGTTCCTCCATAAAACCTTCACTTGTGGTATAACTTTATTTCTCAAGACCCGTTGTTGTCTATCTAGAATTTGCACCGGCACTTCTTTGTATGAGCAATCACTATGGAGTTTTTCACTAGGCAGGGCAAGAAATTTAGAAGGATCATGCTGTTAGAAGTATGCCCTAAAACCAATCCTAAAGGGTATATTAAGTTTCATATTATCTATATATGGAAGGTATAACTTATCTAATATGTTCTCACATATATGATAAGGTCCATGAATAAATGATAAGAGAAATATGCATCTCAAAGAGTTGAGATAGAGAGACTGATATTTCTCATATACATCTATTCTAAAAGAGTTCCTACTCAAAGGTTTATTAAAGTGGATATTTAATTAACCGTATGAAGAGTAGCACAGATTTAAACCAACTCATATGGAGGATAGGTAGTCTTTCCTATCAGTGTAGTGACACTTAGGTT
>JAESVK010000757.1:0-19552 GCA_017140935.1 Hamamelis virginiana
GGAAAAAAGAAGTATTTTCTCACCTTCACTGATGATTATAACAGAAGAACTTGGGTGTACCTCTTAAAGAGGAAATCAGAAGTGTTTGACAGCTTCAAAGAGTTCAAAGTTCTTGTGGAGAAACAAAGTGGCTATCAAATCAAGATGCTTCGATCAGATCAAGGTGGTGAATATACAGCAGGCGAATTTGAAGAATTCTTTAAGCAGAAAGGAATTAGGCATCGCCAGCCTACACTCCACAGCTAAATGGTGTAGCTGAAAAAAAGAACCGCACACTTCGTAACATGGCTAGGAACATGTTGAAGGAAAAGTCCTTGCCTAAGAGTTTTTGGGCTGAAGCAGTTTCTTGTGCAGTTTATCTACTAAACAGGTGCCCCACAAGAAGTTTGGAGAATATTACACCGCATGAAGCATGGAGTACTCACAAGCCAAGTGTGAGTCATCTTCGAGTTTTCGGATGCATTGCGCATATGCTAAAATTCCAGAAGCCAGAAGAACCAAACTTGAGGATAAAGGGGAAAAATTTGTCCTTGTTGGATATGGTGACAGAACCATGGGATACAAGCTGTATAATCCCATCACCAATAGAGTATTCTACAGCAGAGATGTCATTTTTGAAGAAAATGAATCCTAGAGATAGGATCAAGCTGAATCTTCCAGAAATGCAGAGCTGACTGTTAAAGAAGAGGAACCAGCTCAACTAAGAGAATAAGAGTCACAGACACCACAAAGTGTTCATCCCTTACCAGAAAGAAATGAAACTCCAGATTCAGTGGTAGGAGAACTGTCTTATATGAGGACAAGAGGGGTCCGAAGCTTAGAAGATTTATATGATAATACAGATCTCATATATGGTGATGAGTTTACTCTATTCTGTCTACAGATGAGTTGTGATCCAGTTAGTTTTAAAGAAGCTGACAAAGAAAACAAATGGAGAAGAGCAATGGATGAAGAAATTGAATCCATTGAAAAGAATAAGACATGGGAGTTGACTACTCTCCCGAAAGGATGCAAGACCATCGGAGTCAAATGGGTCTACAAGACAAAGAGAAATGCTCAAGGAGAAGTCCAAAGATACAAGGCTAGGCTTGTTGCAAAAGGGTACAAGCAGAAAGAAGGCATCGATTATGGGGAAGTTTTTGCCCCTGTTTCCAGACTAGAAATCATCAGATTGATGATTTCTATTGGTGCTCAGCAAAAGTGGAAGATTTATCAGCTGGATGTGAATTCAGCATTTTTGAATAGATTTCTCGATGAACAAATTTATGTAGAGTAGCCAGTTGGATATGTGAAAAAAAGGAAGAGAATACAAGGTATACAGGCTAAGAAAGGCTCTGTATGGATTGAAGCAAGCGCCACGTGCTTGGAAAACTAGAATTGACAAATAATTTCAAGAGAATGGATTCAAGAAATGTCCATATCAACATGCGCTATATATAAGGAAGGAAGATGATGGAAGCATGATGTTTGCGTGCTTATATGATGATGATCTTATCTTCACAGGGAATGATCCAAGAATGTTTGAGGCATTCAAGAAAAATATTATACAAGAATTCGAGATGACAGACATTGGTCTTATGGCACACTTTCTTAGCCTAGAAGTGACCCAGAAAGAAGATGGCATATTTGTCTCCCAAAGTGGATATGCCAAGGAGGTTCTAAAGAAGTTTAACATGGAAAGTTGCAATCCGGTATCAACTCTAGTTGAAAGTGGATTAGAACTCATAAAGAGTGAAGTAGGGAATGTTGATCCAACCTATTTTAAAAGCCTAGTTGGAAGTTTGAGATATCTGACATGCACCAGACCGGATATACTCTATGAAGTAGGACTTGTAGTTGTCCCAATTATATAACCCTAGAGGGGGGTGAATAGGGTTATGGTAAACTTTAACAATTATTACCAATTAAAATTAATGGTTCAATTACTAGCAGCAGAAGCACAATAATAAGGCAAGTAATTAAATGAGAGAGAGAGAACAAACACATCAATTTTTACATGGTTCGGACTCCGCCTACCTCCACGCCTTAAGCACCCAGCTCAAGGTTCCCATAATCCACTAAGGATTAACTCCTTCCAGGTGGAGAAACCTTTACACAGTCTTCTTTATCCCAGGTGAAAGACTCTCACCTAAGTTTACAAAGAACTAACACAATAGCTCACAAAGAACCCACTAGTGCTCACCAAGAACACTTCTTCAAGCCTCACAAAGAGCACTTGGACAATACAATCTCACAAAGGTTGGTTGTGCAAGATAAATGCTTTACAAAGCTGATTTACACAAGTATAAAGCACAACTAATAGCTTCTCAGATGAGTAACAAGTATAGCTCAAGTATTTGGTAGAGAAAGCTTTGAACAATGAATGTTTGTAATGAATGATAATAACTAATGTTGGATTAATAGCAATAAATGAGAGGCAAACCTCTTTATATATGCATTTTAGTCTGAAATGGCTGTTTAAAATAAGCTTGAATCCCATTGGAGGAGAGGAGAAGAGCAGGCCTCATTTAATGTTTGAAATGCCCAAAATAGAAAGAGCCATTTTGTATTTGTAGGAGCATTAGTCGACTAGGAAAATGAGATTAGTCGACTAGAGAGTTGAAAATTCAAATCAATTTTGTTCCCGGGCTCGGTTAGTCGACTAGGCACTATTGGTTAGTCGACTAGCTAGTTCAAAAATAGTTTACAAAATTTCTCGGGCACGGTTAGTCGACTAGGTAGGGTTAGTTAGTCGACTAGCTCTTTTGCATTTCCAAACATGGGCTACTCGAGTGCTTTTAGTCGATTAGACTAATTGATTAGTCGACTAGACTTGGAATTTCCAAAATTCTAGCTACTAGACCATGATTAGTCGAGTAGACTAATATGCTTAGTCGACTAAAGATGTTTTTAAGCTAAAAACTTGAAATTCTTAAGTCTATTTCAACTCAAATCATCTAAAGTAGTTAACTTAAGCATTCAAAGGCATTTTTGCAAGTTTTCTGAGTTAAAGAATGCCAATGCAACATGACAAAACCTTTTAGCTTGAGCTATGCAAGTTTAATCAAATGAGTTGCCTTACAAAAGGTTCCTAAACATCTTGTCTTCAAAGGTCTTCAAGGAATGGCTTCAAGATGTCCTCCACAAGCTTCAAGATTCAATGACTTTGTTATATTTGCACAATTGAGAAGCTTTGATTGTGTTGATGATCTCCAACAAGATATTGCTTTGATTCCATAGAGACAAAAACACTCAACCATTTGTTAGTAACTAAAGTAATGTTTGTTGATCATCAAAATGTAGTCAATCCATTTGACCTTAGGGCTAACAGGACTGATAAACAGATATATGGAGACGCCAGATCAGCCTCATTTGAATGCAACTATGAGAATCCTCCACTACATCAAGGGCATGTTAATGAAGGTTTGTTCTATAGAATAACAGAAAATTTCAATCTTATTGGCTACTCAGATAGTGATTGGGGAAGAGACTTGGATGAAAGAAAAAACACAACAGGGTTTCTCTTTTTCATAAGAAATACGGCATTTATATGGTCATCCAAGAAGCAAGAGATTGTGATGCTATCAAGCTGTGAAGCTAAGTATGTTGCTGTCAGTTCAGCAGTTTGTCATGGAATATGGCTCAGAAACGTGTTGAAGTATTTAGGAATTCCACCAGACAATCCCACCGAAATCTACATCGACAATCGTTCAGCAATAGCATTAGCAAAGAACCCCGTGTTTCATGAACGGAGCAAGCATATTGATACTTGATATCATTTCATCAGAGAGCATGCAAAGAATAAAGAAGTAGAACTGATATCATGCAGAACATATGATCAGCTTGCAGACATATTCACAAAGCCACTTAAGCATTATGTATTTTCAAAACTGAAGATGTTGCTTGGAATGAAGACAAAGAATTAAGTTTAAGGGGATGTTGAATTGTAAGCTTGAAAGCAACCTACAGACAGGAAGGTTGAAAAAAGGGTGCTATTGCAAGACAAGAAGTGATCGAAGGTTGCTGCTGAAGACTTTTAGGCTTGTAGGGTGACTTTAGGTTGCTGTAGGGAGGCTTATTGGCTGCCTGTCTGATAGCTTGTCAGTTAGAATTTAGCTATAAATATATGTGTGTAGTGTAGTGAAATTGTGTGGAGTGAAGTAGAGAGATAGAGTAAGAGAGAATCGTTGTTGTATAGTCTGTGGGTTTCACAGAGTGTTGTAGTTTGTTTCACAGTTTAATTTAAAGTGTGTTTTGTGTGAAATACTCTCTCAGAGGTGCACCACAAGTGACCTCACTCATCCCACTCCCACCAACAAATATATGTTCATTAATTCCATTGACATTGATCAATGTCAATGGAATGAATGAACAAATATTGTGAGTCAATGTCAATGGAATTAATGAACAAATTAATTTAAATGTTAATATTTGTTCATTAATTTAATATTTGTTCACAATATTTTTTGGTATGTATTAAGTACATATACATGATCACCTATGTACTATTGAACTCTTTATTTTAAATGTTAGTTTGATATACATTGTTGACCAACGCTCTAACAGTTTATTTAGCTTTTGAAGTCAAGTAGCGTTCGATGTGATATTATGCATGATATTCCACAATCCGGATGTCATTAGGTTGACATATTAATTAATTATTAATGTTATTTTACAGATTATTAATGTACGTTATCTAATTATTTATTGGAATTAAGATGCTATTTTGATGTACAAGCCCACCCCCACTCAACCCATATCTTTTCTTTTTCCTTCTTTTTAATTAACCTTTGTTTTTAATAGACTTAATAGATGCATATTAATGATGCAAGAATCAGTAGATGTATAGATGCATATTAATGATGCAAGAATCAGTAGATGTCGAACGCCTTGATCTCAAATTCACAAAAAAAGACAATTAGAGTGGCCAGACTTTGTCCGGCGATAGCCCTCCGACGGTCAAGTCAGTCTTAGTAATGACTAGAGTGAAAGTAAGAGAGTTTTCAAAAAAGATTGTTTACCGTTTGCACTATTCCACCCTTCTTTATATAGGGAGTTGAGGTTGTTTGGCAAGTATGAGATTCTCTCCTTGACTTTAGTTGATTTAGTTTGTTTTTTGTTGAACCCCGGATTGTGTGGGATACCGTAACGGTCAGTAAATCAAGTTATCATCGTATTTTGGCTGATGTCTTGTCCTCGTCCGATTTCCCTCGTATGATTAGATTTACCCCTATCAGATGCCCCCTATTTTTTCACTTTAACCGATGTTGAATGGAGAAATACTCAATTTAAATATGATGAAAAGCAGAATAGTTGAGTGTCGTTATTACTGCATTAGAAAATGTGTGGCGGCGTTTTGAATTTCGAAACGACGCGACGTTTGGCACGCACGAATTGAATGTGGCGAGGAGGAATTTTCAAATTCCAGCCGTTTGATTGCTGCCACGCGGATAATCCTGGACATCCCCCTTTCTTATATAAGCTCCACAGTTTCTATCTTCATTATTTTTATTTGCCTTTACTTCCCAGGGTTGTTACTCCTTTCTCTATGCTTTTACTACCCCTCAGTCCTCGTGTTGTGAATAGTTATCTGCTCACCTTCTTCCCTGTGTATGGTCGTCTCGCTCCGTCCATCCAATTACTCCGATCCTTTTTCCATTTTCTGCTAGTTTTTATGTTCAACTGGTTTTTTCATTTGCATTTTCTCGTACTTTCCATAATTTTCTTGTATTTTCCTGCTGTTTCTTGCATTTTCCTGCTGCTTTTTGCATTTTCCTTTACATCCCATTCTTGCAATTTCTTTATCGTTCCCTCCACATTTCTAATTATACATTTCCCTATTTATACAGCAGACTTGTCGTAAATTTTGCTGTTGTTTTTACTCTTGAAAAATGAAACGTCGCCTAGTATTTGATGACCTTAGTTTAGAGGATGAGGCTTCCTTTAGTGAAACAAACATGTTTAATCCACATAATGGAGACGAGGAAGTAATTTCCTCTATGAATAGTTTTCATGTCCCTCCACTTTTATCATATCTCTCTAGGGATGACTTAAGTGATCAGCCGCTAGACGAGGAAATAGATGTAGATGATGAAGTAGATGTCAAGTTTAACCCAGCTGGAGTCGTAGCCGATCACATTTTGTGCACTATTGACTTTAAGCATTTTTCAACTTATCGTACTAGATTAGGCCTTCCCAACTCTTTCCAAATTTGTATTCCTCACAAGTACGAGCGTGCTAGCAATCATAGTCCAGAAGTGGTCTTCTATGAACATTTTTTTGACGCTGGACTTAAGGTCCCACTCCAACCTGTCATCCGGCGTATTTTAGCCGATCTCAGACTTTGTCAAGCTCAACTTACGCCCAATTGTTGGCGTGATATCTTAGCCGCCATCATTTTATGGCGTTCTCAGGGTTAGGAAGTGACAAATGAGGAACTTCTTTATTGCAAGACCCCGAGAACTAGTTCGAGCCCTAATAACGAGTGGATATATCTCTGGTCGCGACAAGGCAGAAAAATCATTTATGAAAATCCATCGTCGGTCCATAGCTGGAAGGACAGGTTCCTCTTCCTAAGTGGCAAGTGGGAGTTCGCCCTCGGTAAAGCCCACGATGTCTTCGTCCCTACAATTTGAGCTCCCCGGCCGGGTGTTTTTTATTTCGTTATCTTGTATTTTTGCTTGACTCATCCTTTTGAACTGCTTTCTAATGAACTTTCTGTTTCCCTTCTAGAGTTTAAACGGTTCTGTAAACCTCCTACTTTGTCCAAGGAGTCTTTGAAGAGGATGTGAGACCCCAAAATATTTTATAGCATTAATTTTTTTTATAAATATGATTGTTGCTATTATATTTTATGCATTTTTTATGCACACTTGGCATTTTGCCATTGGGCCATGAAGTGTGCCATGTGGCCACCACTTGAGGAGGGTGCATGGGGCATTGTGTGCACCCTTGGGAGATATTTAATGTGAGAATGGTGGATGCGAGAATGTTAAATGTAAGAATGATGGATGTAAGAATCGTGGATGTGGAATGGTAAATGTAAGAATGGTAGGTGGGAGAATGGTGGATGTATTTACTCCTCCTCATCCTTTCTCTATAAATACCACATTCCAAATGCTAATGAGGATATGTGTAGAGAAGAGAGAAATTGGAGAAAGAAAGAGAAGAAAGGGAGAGTGAGAGGCTTTTTTAAATTCGTAAAGAGCAAGGGATTTTTGGAACTCAAATCTACACCAAACTCAAAACCAAGGTAAGGTTCTTCTACCTTGCATATTTTATGATGATTTTGAAATAAAATGAGGATTTCTTGTCTTTCTTAGAGGTAGAAATCTTGTTTGATGAACTCATGCAAGACAAATATGGTTTGAGGTTGAAAAATCAAAGTTTACATCCATTGAATTTTCAGGGTATCAATACACACCAATTCTAGTGTAAAACTTCTAACTAAATGTAGAAAAATTATTTTTGAGCTTGGTTTGTTGTAATGATTTCCTAACTTCTAGATTTGTCTATAAAAATTTTATGAAGAAGGGACACAATTTATTATTTTTCTTTGATTTTAGAAGTGGCTGTCACGCAGCAAGTAATTGTTTTGTTTTTGTTTTCCAACATGGATTTAAATTCGGAGTATGTTCACCTCATCCTAAAGTTATGAAAATTTTTGGATATGTTCATACATAAATCTAGTTTCTACCTGTAAAATTTCACATCTTAATTCGAAGAGATGAATTTTTAAAATTTCAAACATTATTGCTGGGTTGAGCAAATTTATGTATTTCCATATTTTTGTTTTGATATGCTTATCATACTAAATGATGTTTTAGCCCAAGAAAATACTTTTCCCTTGAAGTACTCTGGGTATATTTTTCCAATGAACTAAATCGACAAGAGAAGAGGTTTAGTTTCTTTTGGGCATCAAGTGTATATATATATATATATATCTATATATATATATATACATATATATTTGTGTTCATGTATGAGAATACATGAACACAATTAGAAATAATATTTTATTATTCTGTTATATTATGAACTGCAAGGTGATTATCTTGATTTTTTTGAATTCAAGAATGAGATAGTAGTAAAGTTTATAATATGTTGTTACTGTTTATTATGAAAAACATGATATATACAAGGAGCATGTTAATTTTTATGCATAAAATATATGCATGTGATATTGGCCATACTAATTGCACAATAAATTTGGCATATGGCATGTGACTGTGATGTCATGAGAAAAAGGAAGTGATTGGGCTTATAAGTAAATTTCATACATCTCCTAGTAACAATGCGTTTTGAGAAAGTAAAACAGTGTGCTTGTCACGTGGACATTCGTGTATGGGCGCGCATGTTGTGAGTGCAGGCAAAGCAAATAATATTGTTACTTGGAGAGGTGCGGGACGTTATAGTGGCACAGTTACATGTGGTGGCTCAAGTTGAGTGAGTAGAATGATTCATATGCATATCACTGATATAACTGTTGATATAAGATATATGCTTGAGTTGATATGTCATGAAATGTATGCATGAATTGTCATACATAAGCTGTTGATATGAGATGTATGCCATATGTATTGCATGAAATATTTACATTTGGCATTGGGCACAGTTACATGTGAGATATATTGCATAGAAAATCATATGCATTTATGATTATTTATATAGCCGTGGAAACGAGGAGTTGAGATGCCATTGATGGACAAAAGATCCTGGAAACAATTCATGCACTAATATATCACCATTGCTAAAAACAATAAGTAAATCATCTTGTCAGTGAGTGACAGTCGCGGTAGGTCCTAAAAAGGCGGGGACTGAGTGATATACGTCCTAAAAAGGTGGGGATACTGTTGTTGTGAGATGGTGAACTCTAAAATAAGGTTACTGTCAGAGTACTAATATCTGTTTTGCAGGGAAGACAGAGCAGAGGAGATGGCAGATATGACTGCATGAGCATTGCATCGTATATCTGTCATATGCATAAAGCATGCATGTAGTGTGAGGTCACTTCCTATTAAAATGTGATGGATATATCTTGTAATATGTAAATGAATACGGATATTATGACCTTACTATGTGATGTTTGGTTGATAATAAAACTTGCTGATAGATTTAAAAATCCTGACGTTTCTTTTAAAAACGTCATGTAATATTTGAGTTTTACGAACCTTATTGAGCAATAGTGGTTTTGCTCACCCCATTTCTTTTCCCCCCCATAGGACCATCAAACCAGCAACTTAGAAGGAGGTTTTTGGATTTTTGGGATTTTCTGAAGATGATCATGACAGTGTTGCTCTTTCTCATCCGTGAATACTCCATTTGGGTTTGTAATATGAGATTTTGTTTTGGGTACATTATGGGACTGTACTCATGATACATACTAGTACTCAGCGTTGTTTTTACCTTTTGGGATGTTGTAATTATTTAAATTTCCGTACTTATGTATTTTGTAAAACTGTTTAGCTTGCAATGGAATTATCCAAAGATAAGCGCTTGGTGTTTTATGTCACTATAGCACTTCGACATAGGGGTTACCCTATGAAGGGTGTGACAAGATTTGGTATCGGAGCTCTTGGTTGAGTGAGTACTAGTCACAAAAGAGAAACAATGTCTATAAATAGGCTACTGAGTTGTGGTATCTATAACTTCAGGTTTGGACAGGAACGTCCGAACTAGAGGGGGAATTGATTTCGCTTTTAGTGGGTGATAATCCAAAGCTCTCTGACCTTGTAAGAATAAATTCATAGTGACTTTACTAAAGCTAGGGATTAGGGCAGATGTATGTGTATATATATGTATGATGTTTATGTGTGAGCTTGATGACGTTAATGTACACTGGATTTATTCTGTCTCTAGAATTCTTGTAATCTTATGCAGGTTGGTGAAAGCCTAGTCTGATGTTTTGTACAAAGATCTTTAATATATATATATATGAACTGATCTTTTTACTTTGTGTTTCTACTACGTGTTGATTTGAGCGATTGTGTGAACAAGCAAGTATTATGGCTAGAAGAATGAGGTCCACTCAAAGTATGCATAATGCACCCCTGGTTCCAATAGACATCCTAGAAAGTCAGTCTGGGACTTCTCGCTTGAATGCCAATATTGAGGGACCTCCCGTGGAAGCGAGTCTGCCGACCGTTGATCAGGCCATGTGAGTCATGGAAACCTTCTTTCAAAGAATGGATCAGCATTTGGCAGGAAGACAACCTGTATCTCCAGCCACTGATTCATTATTGCCAAGATTCATGGCATTGAAGCCACACAAATTCGACGGAAAAGGGGTTCAACACAGGCCGAGCAATGGATATAGCACCTGGAAAACATCTACGAGGGACTATTGTGTACGACTGAAGAGAAAAGGCGACCGGAGGTATTCCTACTGGATGGGTAAGCCAGGAACTGGTGGACCCTAGTGAAGAGCACTAGAATTCATGAATTGGTGGACCTTAGGTATTCCTACTGAATGATGATTTGGGAGGAATTTAAAGTGGCCTTTCTAGATCAGTATTTTTCGGTGGCCGAAAAAGAAAAGATGGAAATAGAATTCATGAATCTGAAGCAAGGGCAGATGACCGTAATGGAATATCAAAACAAGTTTGAAGCATTGTCTCGTTTCGGGACGCACTTGATTGATATGCCAAAAAAAAAAGGACTCGGAAGTTCGTGAAAGGACTTATCCCTTCTCTCGGAAGGCTATTGGTGGGAGATTTTGGATTAAGCTACGCGGATGCTGTCCGTAAGGCTTTGCATATGGAGGACTACCATAAGGAGAATAAGAAAATCTCAGAGTTTTGGGGTAAAGGGAAAGCTTCTTAGGCTCGCGGATCATCTGGACAAGGTGGACCTAATAACAGAAAGAGAAAGATTGATGGGAATCATCCTAAGGCAGGAGAGCAAGCACCTTCGAAGAATGTGCCGACGCCCAAAGTGACATGTTATAACTGTGGTGAAAAGGGGCACATTTCAACTAGGTGTCCAAAACTATCGAAGCTGACATGCTATAACTGCGGAGGAGCAGGACACAAGAGTAAGGACTACAAGAAGCCAAATGCAAAACCTGGACCGCCTCAGCGGGGAGCACGAGTGAATGCTTTAGCGATAATTTCTGATAGGGTGAAGATGGAAGGTACACTTACAATTTTTCATAGTTGTGCTACAACTTTATTTGATACTGGTGCTACACATTCCTTTATTTCGTTGTCATATGTGAATGCCTAGATAAGATTTTGTCGGTCTCTACGCCTTTGGGGGCTAAGATTGATTTGACACGTGTGTGTAAGGACTGTGATATCCGAATAGCCGGTAGAGTAATGCTTGCTGAGTTGATTCTTCTATCTATGAAGAATTTTGATGTGATACTTGGCATGGATTGGTTGACAACTTATGGTGCCACATTGGATTGTCAATAGAAAATAATTAAATTCTCTACTCCAGGGTTACCTGAACTAGTTTTTTAGTGTTCTCCTAAGGTAGATACCTTTGTTTCTAGGTATTTAGCATCCCTAGAGGAGTCGAGTAGTTTGCAACCCCTAGATCGAATCTCCGTTGCGAATGTGTGTTGATTACCGACCCTTGAATCAAGTTAATATAAATAATAAGTACCCACTACCCCGTATAGACGATTTGTTCGATCAACTTCAAAGAGCAGCGATATTCTCAAAAATTGACTTGCGATCCGGATATCATCAACTCTTGGTGCGTGAATCGAACGTATCCAAGACAACTTTCTGCACGTGATATGGACTTTTTGTGTTCCTTGTGATGTCTTTCGGAGTTACTAATGCGCCAGCTATCTTCATGGACCTAAGGAATTGCGTATTAAGTAGGTCATTTATTATCATAAAGAGAAACAAATCGGACCCATCATGTCGATGAATTATAAATGTAATATTACTTATAAGCAATAACAATCAAAGAGATCAAAAAGCTATGATGTTGGATCATGGAATATTCATCTTGACAAGAAATTATCTACATGATAAAATATGTATCACAAGCACAAGGGCTATAGCTCAGTTAAGTAGAGCACCTCGTTTAGCCTTACTTGGATAAGTTCATTATCGTATTCATTGACGACATACTAATTTATTCTAAGACGCCAGAGGACCACGAGCAATTCCCCTCGAAGATTCACATCATGATTCTTAAACAATGAACCTTACAACGACTTCACATCTATAAATTGCTTTGCAAATGCTAAGAGAGCATCAATTGTACGCTAAATAAAAGAAGTGAGACTTTTGGCTTAAGGAAGTGAAGTTTCTAGGGCACATGGTGTCGGGAGAAGGAATCTAGGTGAACCCCTCGAAAGTTGAAGCAGTGCTTGAGTGGAGTCAACCCACTACCCAGATTGAAATCAGAAGTTTCTTGGGACTGGCGGGTTACTATCGAAGATTCATAGAAGGAATTTCAAAGATTGTTTTGCCGATGACTCGCCTGACTCAAAAGAATGTGGCATTTATATGGGATGGAAAATGTGAGCAGGCATTCCAAATGTTGATGGAGAAATTGTCCACCGCCCCTATTCCAATGCTTCCTAAAGACGGTGTCAGATTTACTGTTTACAATGACGCTTCGTATCAGGGTCTTGGATTTGTGCTAATGCAGGAGCAAAGAGTTAACACCTATGCCTCAAGACAATTGCGATCTCATGAACTCAACTACTCGACGCATGATCTGGAATGACCACAGTAGGTTTTGCGCTCAAATTGTGGAGACATTATTTGTATGGTGAGGAGTTTAACCTATACACCGATCACAAAATTCTAAAATACCTGTTTTCTAGAAAGAGTTAAACATGCGGCAAAGGCGATGGATGGAGCTGATGAAGGATTACAACTTCGCCC
Source organism: Hamamelis virginiana (assembly GCA_017140935.1). Taxonomy (NCBI): domain Eukaryota; kingdom Viridiplantae; phylum Streptophyta; class Magnoliopsida; order Saxifragales; family Hamamelidaceae; genus Hamamelis; species Hamamelis virginiana. The sequence goes on from JAESVK010000757.1 coordinate 12,831, forward strand.
TACAGTATCACCTGGGAAAGGCAAATGTAGTAGCTAATACGCTAAGTTGGAAACCTTGTGGAATCATCGCACTCCTAATGATACAAGAATGGATTCTACTAGAGAAATTGGCAGAGTTCGACTTTATTGTTGAACAACAAAATGGTGGAGTTCGACCCCTCTGTTTGGATGTATACCCGCACATCATCAAGGAAGTAATTAGTGTACAGACTCAATGTTCGGGACTACAGGAATGGTTCAAAGTCATGGCTAAGAAGGAACCTGAAACTTGGCAAATTGGAAAAGACGGGAGTCTAAGGACTGGAGGAAGGCTTTGTGTGCCCGATATACTGGGATTGAGAGAGAAAATCCTTGGTATAACACACATTTCTAAGTATTCTATACATCCAGGGAGCACCAAGATATATGAAGATTTGCGAAGACAATTCTAGTGGAAAGGCATGAAGGCGGACGTAGCTAAATTTGTGGAGTCATGCTACTAAGATTGCTCCAACCTTTGAAAATACCTGTGTGGAAATGAGAGCACTTATCCACGGACTATATCACTGACTTGCCAAGAAAGAGAAAAATGCACAACGCTATTTGGGTAGTAGTAGATCGATTGACGAAATCAGTGCATTTTATCGCCTACAATATAAATTATTTGGTGGAAAAGTTGGGAGAACTATATATTGAAAACTTTGTTCGTTTTCACGGCATTCCAGTCTTGATTGTTTTCGACAGAGATTTTCGGTTTAGATCTGGCCTATGGCAAAGCCTGCAAAAAGCTTTTGGTACGAAAATCAAGATGAGTACGACGGCACATCCATAAACTGATGGTCAAACGGAACGAGTAAACCAAGTTCTCGAGGACATGTTATGAGCTTGCATTTTAGATTTTAGAGAATCATGGGAGGATTCTTTACCACTGGTAGAATTCTCATATAATAATAGCTATCACGCAAGTATCGGGATGGCTCCTTTCGAAGCTCTGTATGACAGACCATGTAGGTCACCCACCTGTTGGGGAGAAGTTGGCGAGAGATCTTTCTGGAAACTAATTATGGCTCCTAATGTTATTTGGAAAACCATATAGAAGATTGATATCATCCGGGAACGACTGCAGACTGCTCAGAGTAGGCAGAAATATCATGCAGACAAAAGGAGGTGACTAATGGATTACGAAGTTGGGGATGAAGTTCTATTGAAGATATCGTACGTGAAAAGTCTAGTTCATCACAAAAAGAAGAAGAGAAAGCTGTCGCTAAGATATGTAGGCCCATTTCCAATCACAGCTAAGCTAAGATAGGAGTAGTAACTTATCGGTTAGATCTACCTGTGAAGCTTGCTGGAATTCACAATGTATTTCATGTATCTATGCTAAAGAAGTATGTTCGTGATCCGTCACACGTCATTGATCACAGCGATCTCGAGGTGAATGAAAATGTAAAATAAGTTGAAAAGCAATTTAAGATATTAGATCGTGACGCGAAGAAGATTCGCACGAAGGAGATACCATTAGTCAAAGTACAATGGAATCGACATGATGAACGAGAAGCCTCTTGGCAGGTAGAGTCTGAAGTCCGTGAGAAGTATCCCCATCTGTTTACTAATGGCTTATTTTGGGGACGAAATCCCGTTAAGGGGAAGGTATTGTGAGACCCCAAAATTTTTTATAGCATATATTTTTTTATAGTTATGGTTGTTGCTATTATATTTTATGTATTTTTTATGCACACTTGGCATTTTGCCATTAGGCTATGAAGTGTGCCATGTGGCCACTACTTGAGAAGGGTGAATGGGGCATTGTGTGCACCCTTCGGAGATATTTAATGTGAGAATGGTGGATGTGAGAATGGTAAATGTAAGGATGGTGGATGTAAGAATGGTGGATGTGAGAATGGTAAATGTAAGAATGGTGGATGTAAGAATGATGAATGTAAGAATCGTAGATGGGAGAATGGCGGATGTATCTAACCCTCTTCATCCTTTCTCTATAAATACCACATTCCTAATACTAATGAGGATATGTGTAGAGAAGAGAGAAATTAGAGAAAGAAAGAGAAGAAAGGGAGAGTGAGAGACATTTTTGAATTAGCAAAGAGCAAGGGATTTTTGGAGCTCAAATCTACACCAAACTCAAAACCAAGGTAAGGTACTTTTACCTTACATATTTTATGATGATTTTGAAAGAAAATGAGGATTTCTTGTCTTTATTAGAAGTATAAATCTTGATTGATGAACTCATGCAAGACAAATATGGTTTGGGGTTGAAAAATCAAAGTTTACATCCATTGAATTTTCAGGGTTTCAATATATACCAGTTTTAGTGTAACAATTCTAACTAAATGTAGAAAAATATTTTTTGAGCCTGGTTTATTGTAATGATTATCTAACTTCTAGATTTGTTTCTAATAAAACTTTTATGAAGAAAAGACACAATTTATTATTTTTCTTTAATTTTAGAAATTGCTGTCACGCAGCAGGTAATTGTTCTGTTTTTGTGTTCCAACTTGGATTTGAATTCAAAGTATGTTCCCCTCATCCTAAAATTATGAAAAATTTTGGAGATGTTCATACATGAATCTAGTTTCTACCTATAAAATTTCACAACTTAATTCCAAAAGATGAATTTTTAAAAATTCAAACATTATTGCTGGGTTGAGCAAATTTATGTATTTCCATATTTTTGTTTTGATATCTATCAAACTAAATGGTGTTTTAGCCCAAGAAAATACTTTTCCTTTGAAGTACTTTGGGTATATATGTAACACTCCTCAAAGAGGTAACCCCTATGCGGAAATGTCACAGTGGCATAAAACACCAAGCGCTTATCATTAAATAATGCAATTTAAAGTTTATATAATTTAAAACAGTTTTTCAAAATACGCATGCAGAAGATTTAAATAATTTACAACATCTCAGAAATATAAAGATAGCGCTGAGTACTAGTTTGTATCATGAGTACAATCTTGTAATGTATCCAAAACAAAATCTCATATTACAAACCCAAAATGATTGTCCACAAATGAGAAAGATCAACACTGCCATGATCATCTTCAGAATATCCCAAAGTCCAAAATCTTCATCTAGTTTACTGAGTTGGCAGTCCTGTGGAGGGGGGGAAATAAAAATACGAGGTGAACAAAACCACTATTGCTCAGTAAAGTTCGTAAACCTCAAATACTACATGACGCTTTTAAAAGAACCATCAGAATTCTTAAATTTATCAGTAACTTCCATCATCAACCAAATATCACATAGTAAGGTCATAATAACCATATTCCTTTACATATTGTAGGATATATCCATCACATTCAAATTTTATCGTATCTATCAGCAAGTTTCATCATCAGCAAACATCACATAATGAGATCATCACATATGTAATTTATTTACATATTGCAAAATATATCCATCACATTTTCTCAATAAATGATCTCACACAACATGCATGCTTTATGTATATGACAGTTATATGATGCAATGCTCATGTAGTCATATATGCCATTTTCTCTATTTTGCATTTCTTGCAAAACAGAAAAATTCACACGGATGACTACCTCATTTTAGGGTACACAACCATCCACTACAACAGCATCCCCACCACATTAGGATGTATATCACCGAGTCCCCACCTTTTTAGAACCTACCGCGATCGTACTCACCGACAAGAGGATTTACTTGCTATTTTTAGTAAGGGTGATATATTACTGCATGAACTGTTTCCAGGATCTTTTGTCCATCGGTGGTATCTCAACACCTTGTTTCCACAGTTACATAAATAATCATGAATGCATATGATTTTCTATGCAATATATCTCACATTTAACTATGTCTCATGCCAGATGCAATTATTTTATGCGATGCATATGGCATACATCTCATATCATCAGTTCATGTATGACAATTCATGCATACATTTCATAGCATATCAACTCAACATATATCTCATATCAACAATTATATTAGTGATATACATATGAATCATTCTACTCACTCAACTTGAGCCACCACATGTAACTGTGCCACTGTAACACACCGCACCTCTCCAAGTAACAATATTGTCCGTTTTGCCTGCACGTGCAACATACGCGCCCATGCACGCATGTCCACGTGGCAAGCACACGGTTTTACTTTCTCAAAATGCATTGTTACTAGGAGATGTATGGAATTTACTTATAAGCCCATTCACTTTCTTTCTCTTTTTAAGACATCACATCCACATGCCATATGCCAATTTATTGTGCAATGAGTATGGCAAATATCACATGCATATATTTTATGCATAACAATTAACATGCTCCAAATATGCATCATGTTATTCATAATAAACGGTAACAGCATGTTATAAGCTTTATTACTATCTCATACTTGAATTCAAAAGAATCAAGATAACCACCTCGCAGTTTATAATATATCAGAATAATAAAATATTATTACTGATTGTGTTAATGTATTCTCATATACTCAATGTTTTAAAACCCGGACCGTTCATCGAACCGGAAAAGTTACCGGGTTAAGGGTCAACCGGTTCAACCGGTTGAACCGCCGAGTTGAACTGTGACGTCATAAATATATTATTTACTTATTAGAATAAAAGCTATAAATGATTCAAAATATAATTTTTTTTAAATGTTTGTACAATTAATTCATATATTTGAATTTATGTGCAGTCATCAAAATTGAAAATTGAAAATTACTATTGATCAATCTTTATTATATATATTTTTTAAAATGCAAGATAAGAATATTGTATTATTAAATTAGGTGTTTTGGTTTCTTTTTGTTATTTGAGATTTTTTAAGACTAATTTGCCTTTTTAGCCTTCTTGGCTTTAAGAGATTTTAAAAATATTGGGACTATTTTAGTCATTTTAGCACCTTAAAAAAATTTTAATTTTTTTTTTTTTATAAAAAAAAACATGTTGACCGGTTGAACTGCTGGTTGAACGGTTTATTTAAAAAATGAGTTTTTTGTGGGTTAAACCAGCCGGAGAGGGGACCGGTTCCCGGTCCAATCGGTTGAACCGGCCGGTCTGGGTTTAATAACAATGCATATACTAACCACATAGGTTAACACAATTAATATATATATATATATATATATATATATATATATATATACACACACAGACATGGTAATATAAGGCCGGCCTTTCGCAAAGTTGCGTAAGGTCGGCTCCATATGGCTAATTTTATATCACAGTTCGTAAAACTGACCGTTGGATTAGATGCCCCTCCTCAGTATGTCATGCCTGCAAAAAATCACAGTGATCTGATGGTTGGTTTTTGAAACAACTGCCATTAAAAAAATGGTGATATTTTGAAAAACAAATAAATTTCATATTTTCACAATGACATATTTCAAAAACCAACCGTCAGATCACTGTGATTTTTTGCAAGCATGACATACAGAGGAGGGGCATCTAATCTAACGGCCAGTTTTACGAACTGGGATCTAAAATTAGTCATATGGAGCCGACCTTACACAATTTTGAGTAAGCCAAGCCTTATATTATCATGTTGTAGACATCCATTTTTGACCATGAGTATGGTCATGAATGGTTGCCTGTGATTAGAGGTAAAATAGGGTGTCAAAACCCTAAATTGCCAGTTTTGCCCTCTTGAGCAGTTAGGTAGAGGTCATTATCGCATGTAGGTTTTTAGGTCAGATTGAGTCGGTTCTTTTTGCATTAGGTTTTTAGAGAGTCTAGGAACATCCCTGTTAAATTTCATGGCATTCTGAGCAAAGTTTGATAGAAAATAAGGCATTTTGTGACTTGAAGGGCAGTACTGTCCTTTTGATCACAAAAGCTCTGAATGACTGTCAGTCTTGTCTCGAATGGCCTCGAGGCTTTAGCATGGATATTTAGGGTGTGTTTGGTAGCTAAGTTGATTAGTGGCAAGGTCTGTTGAGCCTCCTGGCTCATGATTGGCTCTTAAGGCCCAAAAGGTCCTTTCAAGCTCATATTAGGGTTTTAACCGGGAATGACTGGGATTCGATCTTTTTATCAAACCAAAGCCTTTAAAGGCTTCAATACACTTTCTTAAAATGTTTTAAAACTTGTTTCGAGAAGTAGAAATGGTTTTTACGACCAATCGGTTAGTGGATTTCAAAACCCTAAAAGGGCCCAATAGGCCCAAAACAGCTAATCGGCTTGGTTTCTCTCAATCCCTTAACTTTGGTTAAGTGTTTTCATCCTCAAACTCTTCTAGAAACATGGAGAATCGAATCAAGATCGTTCTGGCCCTTGAATTGTCAAATTTGGACTTGAAACGGGCCTGGAAAGCCGAAACAGCCGAGACGGGTCGAGATAGGGCAAAATTGAGCTGAGGGCTCGATGAACATCCCTCCATGGACGGTTGGCAGTCCAAGCTCAATGGTCGACCATCCTAGGGTGGACGGTCGACCATCCTAGGTCTCAAAATACCTTTAAAAATGTTCCCGGGCACGGTTAGTCGACTAGGAAGGGTCTGTTAGTCGACTAGGAACTTATTTTTCCAAAATAGGCTACTGACATGCCATTAGTCGACTAATCAGGGGTGATTAGTCTACTAGGAAACTGTTAGTCGATTAATCATCAAGGTTAGTCGACTAACCCCCAAAAAATTTTTATATGAAAGTTACATATTCAAAAACTAGACTTCTCAAGCTTTCCGTGGCTGCCAAGATCATAGAAAACGGAGTCCGGATGAGAGATATGCCCATTTTAAGTTGAAAGTTTTCGTCAGCAAAAATTC
>JAESVK010000757.1:30596-40775 GCA_017140935.1 Hamamelis virginiana
GACCATGCTTTTCCAAAATATGGGGTCAATGTTTTATTGAAAATAAAACTCTTTTTTGTGGTTTCCTTGTTCCCTAAAAATAAGGTGGCGACTCCCAATTTTTTACAAATTCTCATCCTTTTTCAAAAACCCAATCTTGAGTGGATAATAGAGAAGGATAAATCGAGACGGATAATGAATAATCCACAATCCATTCAAACTTCAAAGTGAATGAGAGGCCTCTCGATCCCTCAGGATATCTAGGTTGGCTGGTTCAAACCTGATTTTTACCTTTGTTCTTATTCTTCTCAGGACAATCAAAGGCTCTATGACCTAACTTATGACATCTAAAACATTCTTTTCCAATGTTGGTCATAGTTTGAGTCCTTTTGACTGTTGAATTTGAGGATGAACCAGGTTTGGAAAAGTTCCCTTGCCTAGAAGAGTTGCTTTGTTTAAATTTAAGGAATTTTTTGAATTTAGCAAAAAGAGCAACATCCTCATCATCAATAGTCACCTCATCATCAGAATTAGAGGCTTCTTCTTTGATTAACTTTAAGGCAATAGATTTAGTTTTCTTTGGTTGCCTTAAGGTCAATTCAAAGGCTTGGAGTGAACCATAGATTTATTCCGCTTTAAGCAGGTCAACATCCTTGCTTTCCTCTATAGCAGTGATTTTGGGTTGAAATCTGTCAGGCAAAGACCTTAAGATTTTGTTGACAATCACTTTGTTGGGAATTATTTCACCTAAATTAAAGGATGTATTAATAATATCATTTAGTTTAGCATAAAACTCAAAATAAGTTTCATTCTCCTCTATCCTAAGTCTTTTAAAACTAGAAGTTAAGATTTGAATTCGAGACTTTCTAACTTGACGAGTACCCTCATGAGTTACTAGAAGAATATCCCAAGCTTCTTTCGAAGTGGTGCAAGTCATGATTCTACGATATTCTGACCTAGAAACACCATTAAGGATGGCGTACAGTCCTTTGTTATTCCAGCTACTCCTCTTTAGGTCATTCCTATCACATTCCTCAGGAGGTTTGGGACCAGTGACACCATCTTTGGTCACTGTAGGGGCACTCCAACCAGTCTCTATGGTAAGCCAAACTCTATCATCTATGGATTTTAGGAAAATCATCATCTTTGATTTCCAATAGGAATAGTTCAATCCCTCAAACAATGGTGGTCTCACATTTGAACCGTCTTCTTCCAAGAAATCCATCTCCCCGAAGCAGGAAAAACACTCAGGTGATTAAACCTTACGAGTGAACTCAGCTCTGATACCAATTGAAAAATCGAGGATACTATTTCTTGAATATAAAAGTGATTTTAATTGCCTTGCCTTTAGTTAATGTTTGGTTGATAGTTAATATGCAAATCAAACATCCACACAGAACACAAAGATTTATGAGGAAAACCCAAATGGGTAAAAAACCTCGGGAGTACCAGAAATCACTATGAACTAAAAGAACTTACAAGCAGAGCGACACTACTCACAAAATGACGCTTGAATCCACAAGCCAAGTAGAATCCCCTCTTGAATAAGCACCCAATGAATCCACGTTGCCTTCACAGTATCTCCACAACTGAATTCACGATCCACGCTCCACACATCGAAGTCCACGATGCCAACGAAAGTCCACCGTTCAATTCGAATCCACAAATCAGTAACCACTCAGTAGGTATGAAGTTGCTATGTCTAAACAATAAGGTTTATATGCATCAAAACTGTGCTATGTGATCAATGGCTATGGATGCATAGAAATTCTTAAAGAAAACTAGGTTTTTCAATCTCAAAGGAGGTAAGGATGAAGTCTCTCAATGAAAACCTTCGAAATATACTTTATATATGTTCAGAAACTCAACCTAGGAGAATCAAACGAATTAAACTTGAACCGCATGATTAAAACTGAGATTTGGCTCGAATTAACGAGTTGGATCGATCCAGCTCTGAGGGTAGGATCGATCCAAAATCCTCTGCCACATGGATTGATCTGGGCTACAGACTAGGATCAATCCAATTATACAGATTAAAAAGTGGATCGATCCGGCAAATATCCTTGGATTGATCCAAATCATGCTATAGGCCAAAAATAGTTTATTTTCAAATAGAAAGGACCTATAAACCATAATGGATCAATATTAGATGTTTTGTGTTGTCCCAAATATATAACCCTAGAGGGGGGTGAATAGGGTTTATGGCAAACTATTTCAAATATTACCCAATAAAATTAATGTTCAATTAATTTCAATACAAGCAAATATATAAGAAATTAAATGAAACAAGAGTAAGGGATTGGAGGATAGCATCTACAAAGGAACACAAGTAAACTTTAATTAATGTTTGATTAATTTTTTTGATTCACTTTTATAGTTTGAGTTCGATTCTTGGATGAATATCAATGAGAATTTTTTATTGTTTACATTCCGCTACGTTCCCATGGCGTATTCTTTCATTAATGACATAGTAAAGCTTTAAATCCTTAGCATATATAGATATCAAAACTTAAACAAGTATTATCAACAACCACTGCTCCAAATCTTTGTCACAATGAGTGACAACTCACTATAAACCTGTTGAAAGAAACAATATCTTCATACATTTAAGGCACAATTTCAAAATTGCAGATTTTTGAGATCATAACTAAACCATCTCATCAATATAAAAGATATTGCACAAATCTGAAGTTAGAGCTTAATATATGTCCAAAATATTGATACTAGAGTTAACCAACCAAAATGTATCAACTAAACCACAAAGTTAACCATCCAAGATAATTAATAACATAACCATATTTTAAAAGCTAAGAGTTAATTTTCCAAAGATAAAAAAAAAACAACCAAAAGTGTTAACCATAGAGCATATCCAAAACAATAATCATAAGCAACTAAAAGTAGTTTGCTGGATCAAAAGCTGGGTCAAGTGGTGCATCCATAGGTGGTTCCTCTTCCATAGGTGCATGTGGAGCTTCATCCATATAGTCCTCCATGTTTAGCTTCTCCCAAATATCATGAAATTCTCTATGCACACGCTGCTCAAAGTACTGAAGCACTGCTCATGAATGTCGAAGCGTTCGTGAATTCCCACGAAAAATGTATCAAATCGATTAATCAAACGCTCAAAGGGGTCTTGAGAATTTTCATCTTCGAGAGGAGCATCTCTCTTTCGTCTTCTATTTTGCACCTTTGCTTGATTGATTTCCCATCGTTTTTCATCTGCAATCCACTTGTATCCCATCTTTACAAAGGTGGTCTCACAGAATGTGTCAGAATCACTAGCAGGATCATTCTCTTCTATCTCCATCTCTGAAATCACATCCACCCCAAACAAATCGAATATAAATGATAAAAGCATACCAAAGGGTAAGGCATGAGAGTGTTTGCTGGTAAAGGTGTGGATTTGATCAATGATAAGAAATGCAAGGTTTATAAGTTGTTTGTTAAGCACGACCCACATCAAAAATACATGCCAATCTGAAACATAGGTATAACTACCTGATTTGGGCATGATATTATGAACAATGATAGAGTGAATGACCCTAGCATCAAGAGTGAGTTGTGAAGTGAGTTTGGTTTTGGACCACTCATGGATTTCCATTATGGGATTACCACAAATTTGACGAATAGCCTCAAGTAGAGGAAATTGGTCACTTTTAAAGGGATGGTTTTCAGGTTTAAACCAAAACATATATTACCTATTGGAATATTGAACAAATTTGCAAGGGTTTCAGAATCAAACTCAATTTTAACACCCTTAACATAAGAATGAATTGAATTTTTGTTCACAGTGGCTAGATTTGCATAACAATGCCTAATATGAAGGGTTGTGGTTGGATTGGCAATTTCAATGATAGGCAGCCAATGTAAATCTTTGAACAAAGAGTAAACATAAGGAAAATACTCTTTAAGAAAAGAGTGTAGAACGCTCTTACCACGTACAATTGTTCTTGAGGCGATGTGTGCGGTGTACAGAGCTCCACATTTTTTAGAGAGGAAGAGTTTCGAATATGGTGCATTCGAACGTAGACGGCGAGGAACATCTTCTACAACTTTCTCCTTTCCCTTGTTCCTTGGTGGAGCTCTTGAGGACCATTTTCCATGAGAACGATTGGCTGGAGTGGATTTCTTTGGAGCCATGGGTGATTTAGAGATGATGGAGATGAAATGAACAACTAGAATGATGTTTTTAGAGGATTGAAACAACTCTAAAATACTAGGAGCCACAAAGTTAGGGTTTTCAAAGTGTTTTAGAGAGAAAAATGTGAGAAATGCTTCGAGAAAATGAACGGGCATGAATTTTTAAAAAACAGAGTCTCCGCGGTTAGTTAACTAGTCATGGTGATTAGTCGACTAAAGAGCTTCTTAGTCGACTAGTCACTATGTTTAGTCGACTAATCGAGAGGCAGTAGCTAATTTTAATTTTCTAGAAACTTTAGTCGACTAGGAAGGGTTGCTTAGTCGACTAATTGAGGCCGTTCATGTTTATTTTGAGAACCCAGTTCTTTAGCCGACTAGGTAGGTGATGCTTAGTCAACTAGAGCTTTCCAAAAATTAAATTTTCAAAAATTTCCTTTCCAAAAACACTTTTCAAGCATACATATGATATGTAAACAAATTTGCAACAATAAAACAGCATATTTGAGCATCACATATGATAATTTGATTATACCATAGGCAAGTGTATATCAATGTAACTTTGGAACATATAATTCAATGGCATATCATTTGCATCATAATATAAGCAATTTTAATCAAATTAAACACATTAAGATAAAAAATATTCAATGGGTATTGCATATAAATTAATCATCAAGATTACATATGCAAGATATAAGAATTAATAAAATCTCACTAATTTACCAACCAAGTTGGTTTTCTTATTTACATTCTTTAAGATATCAACCATGATCATAGAATTTATTTCTATTGTCATGGGAGGTTGATATATTGGATTTGTCCTCATATTCATAATCAGATTTGAGTAAGTCAAGTGCATTCATATTCATGAGTAGAGGGCAATACCTCTTTTTGTGTCCTTTTTCAAAACAGAGCTTACATATTTTGAAATTTGACACATTTGATTCACTAGTTGAATGGTCGATGGACATTGGAGTGAATTGTAAGCTTTCTTCATCATTGCCATCATCACTATTGATTTCCTCCATGTCAATGATATCACCATGGTTAATGTTCAAATAATTTTGATCTTGATTTGGTGATGGTTGCTCAATCTCTTCTTCAACTTCTTCACAATGTTGTCTTCTCAAGTATGGTTCATGTTGCATGAGAGAGCTGATGAGCTCCTCCATGCTTAGAGTTGAGAGATTCTTTGATTCAATGATGAATGTGACTTTTGTCTCCCATTCTTTTGAAAGAGACCTAAGAAACTTACTCACAATATATTCATTAGTATAGGTCTTTCCAAGTATTTCCAACTAATTTGAAAGATATACAAAACATAAATGCATTTAGAAAATCGTTTCATCATGAATCATTTCGAATGTTTCAAAATCATGAACAAGAGATTGAAGCTTTGTCAAAGTAGCATCGAAATTTTCTCCATAAATTATCTCAAGCATATCCCAAATTTGTTTTGAAGTATCAGCTCTTGAGATACGATTATATAAATTTTCGCATAGAGAACGAAACAAAGCTTGTTTTATAGTGCATTCAATTTGAAAAATTTTGTGGTCTAATTCAGTTGATTCATTTCTAGGTTTTGTGGGAAATTCTGTATGACCACATATAATGAGCCACATTCTATAGTCTTGAGCTTGAAGAAAAATGCCCATCCTATTTTTCCGAATCAAATAATTTTCACCATTGAAGATAGAAGGTCGGTCAATAGGAAGGCCTTGTGAAAAGCTCGATTCCCTCAAGTTTGCCATGATCTTTTACTCAAGATAACAATCAAATATTGAGCTCTAGCTCTGACACCAATTGTTGTCCCAAATATATAACCCTAGAGGGGGGGTGAATAGGGTTTTTGGCAAACTATTTCAAATATTACTCAATAAAATTAATGTTCAATTAATTTCAATACAAGCAAATATATAAGAAATTAAATGAAACAAGAGTAAGGGATAGAGAAATCAAACACGGCGATTTAACGAGGTTCGGACTCCGCCTACTCCTCGCCTTAAGCCTCAGCGTAAAGATTCCCAACAATCCACTAATGATTAACTCCTTCAAGATGGAGTAACCTTTACACAGTCTTCTTTATCCCAGGTGGAAGACTCTCACCTAAGCTCACAAAGAACTTCAACAATGGCTCACAAAGAACCCACTAGTGCTCACAAAGAACACTTCTTCAAGTTTCACAAAGAATGCTGGGCCAATGCTCACAAGGAGCCTTTACAAGATTTACAAAAGATGAAATTTAAATACAACAATAAAATTCCTTTATGAGTAGATGAATTACAAAATAAGAGCTCACACTAATATCTCTCAAATGAATGAACTAACTTTGGCTCAAGAAAGTGATTGATGACTAAAACATACAAGATTGATGATAGAACTAGTTGGAGTATGTTTGTATGTGATCAACCTTCTGTTTAATACTCATTCAAAGAGTATTTATAAGCCCCAAGAGTTGTATGGCCGTTAGGCACAATAAAATGACCTTTTGGGTTTGTCAAAACTAGCCGTTATAAAGTTCAGGGCACGGTTAGTCGACTAGGAAAATAGGATTAGTCGACTGGACAATTTAAAACTCATAAGTTTTGAAATATGGGCTCGGTTAGTCGACTAGACAAATATGATTAGTCTATTAAGGAGGCTTTTAGTCGACTAATCAAAGTGGTTAGTCAACTCCTTGACAATTTTCACGAAAATTGCTTACTGCCACTACTTTAGTCGACTAATCAAAGAGGCTTAGTTGACTAGGCAATGTTCAAAACCAATTTTATGAAAATTGACAAGTCTTTTGAGTTTATAAAAGTCCACTTTGATTAAAATCATTTGTAACCAAGTAAAAATGATTTTCCAAGTATAAAAGAAATGGTTTACTAGGTTCATCATCTTTTAAGCCATAATGAGTTCAAATCCTAAAGAGAGATTTACACAAGTCCTAAACTCACACAAGGCTTCAAAACAATCTTCCAAATGAGCTCCAAGTCTTGTGCTAGGCTTGTGATTGGCTTCCATGCTTGATCTTCAATAATGGAGTGCACGGAGATTGGACGATTGATCTTCGTAGATATTTCAACTCCATGAATCCTGTGATTTTAAGATATATACTAGAGAGCGCAATAATTTTCACAAGATATCTTTTATCAATATCAATAACAAGTGCAGCAAAGGTATGATCAATTGACAATTCAAATAACATATGCACTATATAATATTCATAGCACAATGTTTGTTATCATCAAAATCAATTATATAAATAAGGGTGGGAGCCATAAGGCCAACAATTTGGACACTTTAAACCACCTATGGTTAATTAAATAACCTAGGTTCTAAGTCAAACTTACCATCCTAAGTCATATACCGACAAATGAGTGTGACTCGAGCTTGAGCAATATGAGATTATTGATTTGATCTTTTTCTGTCATGTTTGTCACAGTAGCTTGAGCTTTTAGGGATTACTAGCTTGAAACCAATCACAGACTTAGGCTTTTGACATCTGAATCAGCCAACAGATATATATGATATACCTAACATATTTGATTAATGCTGATCCGGAAGTGATATACTATCTAAACAACGAAGAGAAGTCTACAGTGTATCTTGCTGCAGAAGCTGGCCATAAATATTGTCTCTTAGACATATGTTGGAAGATGCAGCTGGAAATGGGAATGTACATGAGAGGTTAAAAGGGAAGTCACCTGTTCATGCTACAGTTATGGGGAGGAATCAAGGTATTTCAAAACACTCAAAATTTTTCATATGTTTTCTTTTTATAGCCCGGGTCTTACATTCACTTGCACTTTGTTTTTACAAATCGGGTATTGTTCAAAATTTGATCTCTTTCTTCTTTACTATTTTACTGCATCATCAATCATTGATACAAAATTTATCCTGCTTGTGCTCAAATCTGTGAAGCTACCACTTTGTTGTTTGTACCATGAAGTGCCATGTTGTTAATGAAAAGCCAAACAAATTAGACAATGGGTGCTATATAAGGAGATCTTTCTGAACATTTTAAGTTGTAATTTTATTTTCTTTGAAATTTTGGATTTCTTTTTAACTTTCATGAATTTCCAGGAGTTTTAGATATCATGTTGAACAAAGAACCGAGGTTCATCCATTTAAGAGATGAAGAATAAAGGACTCCACTTCACTATATAGCATCCATTGGTTATGTCAAGGGGGTTCGTTACTTATTAGGCAAATATACTCATGGAGCTATTGAAAGGGATAAAAATGGCCTCTTTCCCATTTATATGGCAACTATTAAAGGCTATGTTGATGTAATTCAAGAATTGCTCCCACATTGCCCAGATCCAAGGGAGCTGCTCGATTATAATGATCACAATATCTTTCATGTTGCAGCTAAAAGTGGAGAACATAATGTGGTCAGCTTTATTCTCAAAACTCCTTATCTTCAGAAGCTTATAAATGAGAAGGATAGGGAGGGAAACACTCTATTGCATTTGACCACAATGCACTGGCATCCTAAGATTGTCTGTGCTCTGACTTGGGATGAGAGAGTGGATTTGAAGTTGATTAACAACGAAGGCTTAACCACTCTTGATGCTACTGAGTGCTACATGGAAATAATGCCCTCATTCCGGCAGGTATGCACTTACCAAAGAATAAACTCTATATTCTACAGCTGTTCCAACTGCCTAACTAATAATGATTCCCTTTTCTGCCACTCGTTTTATAGGTACCAAAGTAGTCAAAATTATTATTTTTAATTTTCCTCGCAATTTGACGATATTCTTCGTCATCCATCATGCATTCATGCCGAAGCTATATCCAACATTATCATGCACATGAAGCCTTTTTCATTTTTTTTTAAACTAAAAATGTTATATGGTTATTTTGAAACTCTTTTATATCAATTTTTACCCATACTGGTTTATTAAGTTATTCTCAACTTGTGAGAATGAGGCTTTAGAAAATGTTATATATGGGCATTAATATGAGGTATCTTCGAGGCACTTCCAAGTTGAGACTCGATTTTGGGAGTGGAAAACCAAAGCTGGTTGGCTATACAGATGCAAATATGGCAGGAGATGTGGATGCCCGTAAGTCTACTTCAGGTTATTTAATCACTTTCTCAAGTGGGGCTGTTTCTTGGCAATCGAGGTTGCAGAAATGTGTTGCACTTTCTACAACAAAGGCAGAGTTCATTGCAGCTACAAAAGCTTGTAAAGAGTTGCTATGGATGAAAAAGGTATTGAGTGAACTTGGTTTCAAACATGAGCAATATGTGTTATTTTGTGATAGTCATAGTGCTATTCACTTGGCAAAGAACTCTATATTTCATTCGATGTTGAAGCACATCGATGTGAGGTACCATTGGATAAGAGATACTCTTTAAGACAAGTTGTTAGAACTTGAGAAAGTTTACACAGATGATAATGATGCTGATATGTTAACAAAGGCTCTACCAAGAGAGAAGCTTCAGATTTTTCGCCTGATTGCTGGGATGGCGACTTCCCTCACATAGTCGGGAAGGGGGAGATTTGTTTGGGTTGGGTTTCCCTCTTATGTGAGGATGGCCCAAAGTTATTGGGATAAAGCCCAATTTTTGTTAATGGCCATGTGGAATTTTTAGCCCACTTTGGAGAAGGCTATTTTACTCAGTTTAAGAGGGTTTATTGATACCCTTTCTTGCTGGTGCAGCAATTAGAATTGAATAGAGGCAACCGACTTAACCACCAAAACACGAAAGAAAAGAGTGCAAACCCAGTTTTTGCAACTTTGTCCAAATTTCATCCAGTGCTCCGTTCGGCAGTCATCCATGATCCGATTGAGCTGAAATTTGGTAGGTGAGTTCACGACTCAAGGCTCTACAATCTAAACGGTGGAGCTCGGATTTGGAGCACTCTGCTATGGTATTTGGGCTCATCAACAACGCCCTATTTTGGTGAGATTTTTCCAAATTTCCTGTGATTCTTGTTTGGTTGCCAAGAAATTTTTCTTGAGATAATTGCTGCTATTTACCTCTTGTTTTAAACTAGAGAGAACCTTTGTACACCCATTATTTTCATAGTGGAGATATTTGTGTGGACTACGGTCCCG